>JBBMKB010091839.1:0-23445 GCA_037833945.1 Alaria marginata
CTTTTGTCTTGCCCGTCTTGGTGGTTGTGTAATCATTTCATGCATAGCCGCAGTCTTAAGACCATAGACGCTCGCATCCCTGCAATGCCGGGACGGAGCACGTCGGGTTTTCACCGACCGGGCAGACATCCCGTGCACCAAGCGCGAAGCGCCGTGAGGTGTTCGGTGAGTCGCATGAAGGGTGAGTTGCATCCTACCAAGAACCACTTGTGAGGCGGACTGCCGCACCTTGACGACGCCGGGGGGGGCATCCTCATTTTCACCGCCGAGGTTAGGCGTGTCGCGCGAGTGGCTCTGTACCTCACCCAAGAACGGATTTAAGCATCTTTTCTTGACCCAAGAACGGATTTAAGCATATTTTCTTGACCCAAGAACGGATTTAAGAATATTTGCTTGACCCAAGAACGGATTTAAGCATCATATTTTATTGACCCAAAAACGGATGTAAGCATATTTTCTTGACCCAAGAGCGGATTTAAGAATATTTGCTTGACCCAAGAACGGATTTAAGCATATTTTCTTGACCCAAGAACGGATGTAAGCATATTTTCTTGACCCAAGAACGGATGTAAGCATATTTTCTTGACCTAAGAACGGATTACAGCATATTTTCTTGACCCAAGAACGGATTAAAGCATTTTTTCTTGATCCAAGAACGGATTAAAGCATACTTTCTTGACCCAAGAACGGATTTAAGCATAATTTATTGACCCAAGAACGAACTTAAGCGTGTTTTCTTGACCCCCAACAACGGATTTAAGCATACTTTCTTTGCACAGCCTAACAATCAATCTCATGGCTGTGCATATCAGAGAATTTAAAAGCGCAACAAGCCCCACAAAGTGACCCCCCCACTACCGTATCCTAAGTCGTTACTACCAACTGTGTTGCTGGTCTTTGCATTTGCGGCAATCATAGATTGAAATGACCGCGAAGCTCAAAATTCCTATAAAAAGCTACTGCTGTACAGGAAATCACACTCGCAGCTGGCGTTTGTCAAGCTTTCTTTTCAAGCAAAGCCTGCTGAACCGTCTCTATATATCATACTTAGTATAAATAGATATCCTCTAAAAGCGACAAAGAGTATTGAACAAAATTATCAAACTCAAATAGTGTTTTTCAGTAACGTTTACTACTACGGCAGTAACACAAAGCCTAATGGCCTGTCCATATCTATACAACTCCCGAAGAGTATACACAATCAACAACAACAAAAAGAGAATAAGCCCGTTTTCGTACCCTCACCCAACCAAAGCTCAACCCTTTTAGAATAGCAACCGCGCTTTTGGGGGACAAACTAGTTGGAATTAGTGTCGGGCAAATTCTGCCTTTAGTAACGGAATTAGTTAAGCTTACCAGGTCTCTAGACCGCAGTTCCCATACGCGCAGCTCTCCTTCTGTCCCGCCCGAAACCAAGAACCGCTGGTTGTGGCTTAAAACCAGGCTGGTCACTCCGCCTGCGTGGGCGTTGTCTATGTTCCAAAGCAACTCCCCGGTGTCTGCGTCGTGCGATCGAATCTGTCCGTCTCGCCAGCCTGTCAGCATCGTGTCCTAGAAGCCCCCGGGGGGGTTGTTGGTGTTGTTTTTGTTGTTCGAAATGTTCCCACATGACCAGCCAGACCCCACCGTTGTTGTTGTTGTTGCCGGGTTTGTCGAAGAAAGGCGGTCCATGGGGTTTGGTTGGCGCGTGATATGCGGCGGGTTAGAGGAGACGCTGACTATGACATGCGTGACCACCCTGGACACCGATAATCGCAACGAGTGTGGTAAGCTCTGTTGGAATATATACGTGGTTGTTATCTATTTTCACGTCTGTATGTCCTACCAGGTATTATTATGATGCCGGAAGATCTACGATGGTCTGCGGCAAGAGTGTCAGTACGATAGGATTGAGAATCACGGGGTATTTTGAATTTTCTAGGATTAATACGTAGAGTGCTGGAGTAGCGGGTCATACCAGAGGGACATGTCCAACTTATCAGGGTAACCAGGGCTGAGCACCCCTTACCACAATCTGACACGCTTTGTCCCCTTTATCCCGATCCAAACTTGGAGCAGAAACCGTATAATCGGTTGCAGGTAGTTGTTGGGGCAGCAGAAGGTATATAACTAGGCACGTACGGTACTCTTTATATGATCTAGTCCGACTACTGATGTGGGTGGCGCGCTCCGTCGCTGTTGAACTGCGACGTTTGAAAGACCCCCCCGTCGGCCACCACTCGGCCACCGCTGTCCAACCCAACCCTCTCAACAAAGAAAATATATGTAGTACTCAACAGCAGCGAAGAGACGAGGGGGGGGGGTGGGGCGTGGCGAGACAGATGAGCTCAATATCTACAATCGTCGACGCTGTCCTTTCGTACGTACACATGAACAGTTCCAGAAGCCCCCGCTATGCTGATAACCCTCCCCCGCCACGGACTCGGGGGGAAAAAATAAGACACCCTCCCCAGCACGGACCTGGGTAAGAACAAGACATCGCGGCTCTCCGGCGTCTCTCACGACGGCGGTAGTCAGTACCCCATAGTCCGCGGTGTCCCAGATTCTGACAGTCCCGTCCCCCGAAGCGGTCGCAAATCGGTCTGAAACCCCTTTCGCGTAACCGACACAGGTTACCGGCCCGCCGTGGTTTTCGCTCACGACTATGGAGGCCAGGTTTTCCATGCGTAGGCGGTATATCCGGCCTTGGTCTGTCCCCGCCACGAGCTGCGTGTTAGGAGGCGGAAAGTCGGCGGGGAAAGAGGGTGAGCTACCAGATACGTGTTCGGGGGCGGTGAGGCAGCGAAGAAAGAGCGTGAGCTACGGTACGTGAATTGAAGATCGCTACGTTGCTACACGACAATAGCAGCCAGCAGGCTATCGGTTCGCTCTCGGGACACACAGCAAGTCATCTGGTTGATATGACTCGAAGGGCACAACAGTGTAAAAAACTGTTAGGAGACGGCACGATATACGGCAAGAAAGGGCGTGAGCGAACCTGACGCTGTAGCGATATAATATAGTGCCTTACGGAACGAGATACATCGGATGGATGTGACTTGTCTTGATAATTTCTCGTGCATACTTCAAAGGTGACCGCGCTATGTGTCAATCAATCCCCACCACGAGCTACGGAACGTGTTAGGAGACGGTGTATGGCGAGAAAAGAGCGTGAGTGAACTCGGCATTGTTGCAATCGGATGGTGCTTTACAGAACGACCTACATCGGATGGATGCGACTTGTCTTGACAACTACGGACTCGTACGTACTTTAAACGTGATCGCGACATGTCAATCAGTTCTCGCCACATGCTAGGAGACGAATCGTGTTAGGAGACAGCAAATACGCGAGGAAACAGAGTGAGTGTACCCAACGCTATCGCGATAGCGTCACAGTGCTTTGCGATTTACCTTTGAAGTCCTAAAAGGGCAGATGGCGAAAATACCGGGTCGTCTCACCTCCGTTTGGTCTGCGCTCAAGGACAGGGCGACCACCCCACCCCGTAGCTCGGCCTGCGCGTAGTCCTTGCAAGCGTTATCGAAAAACGTCACCGTGCCATCCCCGCCGCCGATAACCGTCCCTCCCGCGTGACAAATCAGCGATAACGCCCCCAGCCGAGCTGCTTGAACGGCGGGTACCATCTGAAACGCGACAAATTTATGCATTTCGGGTCGTGCAACGGTAGCAAAAATCGATGTTTTATCAACGAGCAGCAGCGATTACGCTGAAACCTATGCATGACAAAAATGAAGGAACGTACCAGGCGGGGAGAAAGGATGACACCTGTGACCACGGTTTGTCGAGAAGGTCGGTAAGGGTACAACCTCCTTGAGTTGAGCGGAAGAGTAAAAACTGATGGTCAAAACGAAACTGGTGCACCTTAAGCTTATGAGATTCCCTCCTTGAAGAGCTTTGTACCTTACCGACAAGAGAACACATAAAAATCCAACCCGAGATGAGCTATCCCATGGCCTGGGTATACAACGAATGACATGTGCTACTGCTGTACGATAGAGGTAGCACTTTCGGGCCAAAATACTTCTGACGACGGGGCTCCTTAACAAACAAAACTACCCATTGTCGTCGGAATACAGTAGTGATCCCGCGATAGTGCCAGTGTGTGCCAGCCGGAAATACCGGCACTATAGCGGCAACCGGCACTACTTTACACACTGCCGCTATACTTTATTCCCAATTGTGGCAATTGATTTTACCAGCCCTACTGAGGGACCCCTACTGTACCATTCATTTGTGTTTTCCAGTTGTTTTCGTTGGCCACGGGATTGTTCATCGGGTTGCACTTTCAATGTTTCTTAAAATCAGTTTTTGGGTAAGGTATTCATAGTGTGTGTGTTTTCGTCCCATTTATTCTGGGCGCCAGATGTTTTGACGCCCCAGCCGGGGTCACACAGGGGGAACGTAAACGCAGAAGATTTCTCTCCACCTTTCCTCCTGCGGTGCTTGCCTTCCTGTTTATCGCGAGAGGGGTGCAGCCGTCCTTTTCCCTCGTCGACATTTAAAGCCGAATTTTGTTTAATTACGAATAAAGTATCGCCTTTCACTGCTAACTGCGATTTTTTCACTCCGGAGAGATTCGAACCCGCAACATAGGCGTCAGAAGGTTTAAGAGGTTACCAACTGAGCCAATGGGGACGCCAGTAGCAGGTATAAAGCTCCTCAAGTATGGAACCTTAGAAAACGTATGCTCTAGCCCTATCGTAGCATAGGTATACCGCGAATGGTACAGTAGTGGTCCCTCCACTATAGTGCCGGTATGCGCCAGCCGGAAGTACCGGCACCATGTCGGCAACCGGCACTACTCCGTACACTGCCACTTCTGGTCTTTCCCATCGGTGCCAAGCGATTTCACAGGCACTATAGCGGGAAACCGGCACTATTCAACCGGCACTTTAGAGGGACCTCAACTGTATCGTAAAATGTAAAAGACGAATGAGAGTCCAACGACTTTGGGTAGTTTAGTCTAGTTGAGGAGCCCCATGAGTGAGAAGTGACTGTTGCTCAAGAAGCGCCACGCCTATCCAAGTAAGCGTCTTTGAGGGGTGGACTCTGCACCAACTGAAGCACAATTGCACCGGTATTATTCGGTCCCAGGACAGCAGTGAACCAGGCAACGTATTCCGACCATCTGAAGCATCCGGTGGCAGTTTTCAATGGTTACCCCGGTCCATGACTCCCAACACTGCTCACGCAGCGCACTAAAACTTGTTCAAGTACGTTTGAAGGAGACTCTGGTCAACCCTTGTGGGACGTCAGAGGGAAGAAATGAAGATAGAAAAAGACGATTGCAGCATCGGCCACTGCTTGCTTGGGTGGGGATGAAAAAAATTGGTGTCCGAACTTCAATTGAAGGAGGCGTGTACTACAATAGGGGTAGCACTTTTGGCTAAAATATTTTCTGAATGACGGAACCCTTAACCCGAAATCGTCGGAGTGTCATTCTTGTTTTGCAAAATGGGTTTTTAGTACACCTAGGCCATGGATTGTTCATCGGGGTGCACTTCATTTTCTCAACATCAGTTTTTGACTTACTATTAGTATAGAGAAACTCAAGTGAGGAGCCTCAGAAAAAAAATAACATCCCCCCTATTACCATACTAATAGTAGCATGTGTCAGGAGTCGTAGGACACGGGCTCAGCACGGCCCTAATCGTGCTGCTGCATGCTCAATCTACTCGTATAGAGATGGTTGATACGACAAAACCGATCATTACTGTATCTGTCTCTCGTGGTTAATATATTCCGTGAGTGTGCCAAAACGAGCTCTCCGGGCCGTTTTTCCATCGTAATTCTGATAAATATAGAACACACGCGGTCGCCGTATGACGCACCTTTCAAAGCTGAGTATAGCATCGACCACTCAAACGACCAAACTCACAGCTTACGTATTCGAACCAAATATATAAAAGAGCGGGCCGGACTGACCCGGCGTCGTCTCTTCACACACGCTCCAGTAGTGGTCCCTCTATAGTTCTGGTATGTGTCAACCGGAAATACCGGCACTACAGCGGAAACCGGCGCCCCTCCGCATACCACTTTCAGTACTGAGTGTTCCCATCTGTGTCAAATTATTTCACAGGCACTATAGTGGGCAACCGGCACTAATCAACCGACGTTATAGAGGGACCACTACTGTAGTACCTGTTTCGATCGCAATTCCACCCCCATGAAGTCGCCCGTGGACGTTGTGCACCACAAATTTTCCCCGTCCTCGGAAAAAGCCAGCGCCGTGATGTCCCGGACCAGAGACCCTCTCGTCTCGCAGACAATCCTCTCTTGCAACATATTGCCGCTGTATGGGTCGAGCGACCAAAGGCAGATTTTTTTGTTCCCGGCGGTCGCCAGCAAGTAGTTACGCGTGTCGCGGCGTTTGATGTCCCTGGCGTTGGAATTAGGCGAGGGAGACAGGATTATTGCGGTGCTGCAGCCTTACCCCTTTCACTACTGTAAAAAGTATCCCACTCAAAATTCCAAGCATATTGTTCCCAAAAACGGTGCGTGCAGCTCTAATACTATTTCTAGAGCTGGACAAAAGTATCCCTCGTAAATTCCAATAACTTTTTTCCCTCTAAAATGAGCGCAGCAGCTCTAATAAACCGTCTATATATATAGAACTGGAGACAAGTATCCCACACAAATTCCAAGTAGTTTGTCGCCAAAAAAGTGCGTGCATCTCTGAAGGGGTTAACCTTGCGTTGTTCTTCGGTGTTACCGTGAACAGTACACAGGGATATTTTTGCAAGACTAGTCTTGACCGTATGCGAGCACCCGATCGGCACACAGAGGCTCATAACATATGCAGCCCTGACTTAACATGATATGACTTGTTTTTTTGCATTGACGTCGACAAGATGAGCAGGAATGTATAAGAATAACAAGACACTGATGACCAGGCAATGTAGTAAAGTGCATTACCTAGATTACATCGAGCTCTAGTCATTAACTGCTCGAAGGCGAAATAGACGACACTTAATATACCGGAGAGTACCTGACCAGGCCTGCCCACGCTGCCACGGTTAACGGGGCCGGGTCTTGCTGAGCGATGGCCACGTTGCATCCGTTCGACGCTATAATAGTAAGTTGCAATACCTCGACAGCAACGGTGGAGCTCTAGCCATAAAAAAGGGTACCTTGCTCGTATTAATAGATGCAATGGACGGCGCCTAGCATTTCTGACACAGTACTTGGCAATGCCTCCGCACGCTGCCACGGTGAGAGGGGCCTGGTCTTGCTGAGCGACGGCCACGATGCATCTGTTCGACATGTCCCACATTAAGACTGGTCCACTATTTATATCAAACTGCAGTAATAATACCTCGACAAAAGAGGTGGAGCCCTAACTATAAATGCAGCACCCTAGCTATAAATAAAGCACCATGCTCGTATGCAAATCCAATGGACGACGCTTCATATTTCTGACAGTACCTGACCATGCCTCCCCACGCTGCCACGGTCAAGGGAGCCGGATCTTGCTGAGCGATGGCCACGATGCATCCGTTAGACATGTCCCACACTAAGATTTTCTTGTCTTCAGGCCCGCCGCCCGAGCACAACAAGCGATCGTCGTGCGAAAAGTCGACGAAGGCCACGCCGTGGTCGTGCTCCGATAACCGGAAGAGAATGGTGCGCTCTTCGAAGCTCCAGACTATGACGTCCGAGTTGTGTCCCCCTTGTCCCGACGCAATGTATCTGCGCACAAAGCATGCCAGATATAGCTCAGCAGTTCGAGAATGTATACTTCGAGAATGTATACTTCGAAGTATATATTCGTGGTCAAATGCTTTTCCGTGGTACCCTGGTATATTGTTGAGATTCAACTCGAAGAAGCTTCATTTTTGTCGGCGAAACTGCGTCACACAGTTCCTGGTGCATGTATGAAATATGTTCACATGTTGGCCCACTCATGTTTGAGGATACCATGTACCAGGTATATTACACAAGCGGGTACCACCGTACACATGTTATCGTCACGATACTCAACCGGCACACTCCCCACACTACGGTAACTCGTATCGTGTTTTACCACCACGGCAGAGCAGCAGAGCAGAGGATCATATCATACCAGTATGAACGGCGAGCCAGTGGTCCACTATTGCTATACCGTACGTACTCGTAGCGCTTCCAACAGGTTAAGAGCCTCTGTGCGTAGAGCTCCGTCGGTACGTACGATAGTATTATTTCGTGTTTGGTCAAGATGGCCTGTCTGGTGCGGCGTACGCACAGCAGTTGTTGTGTTGATATGAAACTGGAAGTGAAAGTAGACCGGATGCGACAGTAGTTTCGCTAGTTGGCCTTGGATTGAGTTAAGTCGTAATTGACCGTCGAGGTCAGTGCAATACTCGTACGCAAACCAATTTTTTCGTGGTGTCAATGGTTCTTTGTATGATAACATTACGGTAGTACGGGAATCGCGTGGAACACAAAGCAACTTTGTTACTGCTACGTATACATACATAGTAAGGTGTCACACCTGCCAGTTTTACCGAGGGCAATGCACGTTATCATACGATCGTGCCCGGTCAGTATCTGCTGCGTGTGCGGGTCGTTGAAGTCGCAAATCACCACGGTGCCCCCTGCAGCGTACACCATGTGAGTTCCGTTCGGGTGATAGCACAATCCGGCCGAGATAATCGAGTACCCGATAGCATGGTCTAGCTCCATTCCAATCCCCGACGACTCATCTTTCGGTGCAAGGTCGTCGGGTCTTCCCCCTGGCGCCATGACCACGAGTGTTGGCCACGGGGGCGAAGTGAGAGGCAAGGTGTCCTAGCCGTGGTCGCCGAAAGCCCGCTGCCGTGTACTCGTACGACTCGTAGAGCCTCAGAGCAGTTACATTTCGCCTCGCTACTCTTTACGAAACCCCAAAAATGGATGAACGAAAAACCTTCAACCCAAGACCCGCCGCCGCAGCCGGAACAACCACTAGCTCTACCCGTAAACACCACACAATACCCCGCCACCTAAGGCTCGGAAGGTGGCGACACATCTTCAATCTCCATACAGGGGTTACGCAGGGGCAAGTTCACGAGTTGGATATGTCGAGCGATGGTATGATGCTCTTTGTGGGTCTTGAAATTGGAGGCACCAATTTGAAAGCTGGCATACTTGATGGGGAGACCGGGAAGCTCATCGGGAGCTTTCGGCAGGAGCCACTGCTGCTGCCCAAGGGATTCCTGGACTACGTCGGGCCGGAGGTGCGTTCGGGATGTTGCTGCGGGAGGTTGTACCATGTGGTAGTCCAGAGCAATCAGTGGAGATGCTGCGATATGCGTTTGACTTTTCTTCAGTTTTCGATGGCATGTTTCAGAAAAATGTGCGCACACAGCACCAGCAGTGCCGTTGAGTAGTTGAGCAAGCAGCATCATCTTGGGCACTAGAAGCAACACCGCCTATATACCGAGAGGCAGGGACGGCGGTGTACTCAGTACTCAGATCATGCATGGCCGTATCACAGCGATAGACCCTCGCATCCCTACAATGCCGGGACGGAGCACATCGGGTTTCCGTCGACCAGACAGATGCTTGCTCGCACCAAGCGCGAAGCGCTGTGAGGTGTTCGGTGAGTCGCATGGAGGTGCTACTGCTGCATGTACCTGGTTTATATTTGGTCTATTGTGTGATACCTGGTACAAGGTAGCCGATAATGGAGGTATCGTATGCCCGAGGTATGCCAAGGAAATCTCTGGCCTACGCGCAGCGTGATACTGGTGTACTACTGGTACCACAGCAACAGTAGCGCGCTCTCACTGCACGGCTGAATAGACCTGATTAGACCGTACCTGACATTGAGTTGGCCGATAGGATATCTGCCGTGTACTGCTGTACCAGGTAGCACGCAAGATAACACACATCCATCGGACGTATTTCCAAGCCGATTTTGTCGCCAACAGGGAAAGCGCAAACGCGGAGCGATGCGTCTATGATGTGCAAAGATTAAGATTTGGACGGGATCATTCCAACGCCACCATTTTCGCTGTGCGCGCCCTCCATTCATCGCAGGGGGTGTTTTTATCTTGCGTGTTGTACGGTGGGGTAAATCAGGGAGTACCTGCTCCTGCTGAACGCGAATAATCATCGGGTCGTTGCTGTTGTACAAGGAGCTGGTACAAGGAGCTGGGAGCTGGTGAACTGAACTATTAATATGTGCCTTCGAAGCTCCATTTAAAATACAGGCAGTCTACAGAGCAGTCTACAGCTAGTCTACATGTCTATATGTCAAATGTCTAAAATGTCTACATATGATAGCAGCAGTACAGACTGCACCCAGAACCCACATGTGTCTGCATCAAGAACAACAGTAGTTAGGAAATGTATACCTGGTACGTCAGGGTACGTGTTAGTGGAGTGGTAGTGGTCCCTCTGTGGTGCTGGTATGTGCCAGCCGGAAATACCGGCACTAAAGCGGCAACCGGCACTACTCCGCATACTCCCACTTTTAATACTGGTTGATTCCATCTGTGCCAATCGATGTCACAGGCACTATAGCGGGCAATCGGCACTACTCTGTACGATGAATGTCTCATGTTTGGTTCAACTCACACACATCTTTGGCCTGCGTACTGGGCTGAGCTACCCGTACATGCCGCGGCTTTATGTTGTCATAGGGGCTATACTTCGTATACCAGGTGTGACGGTGAGAAAAGCGTCCGTACGTGCTACCATCATTGCCCATAGGCTTCATGTGCCACACACACCGAAGCGGGTGTGTTGGTTATGAATGTACCAGGACACGGCCATGACAACTGTTTGATGGTATCAAGGAGTTCCAATAGTACATTGGCTATATCGTAGCGGGGTGTCGGGATTTGCATTATGATGGTGCACCCGAACTCACTCTGCTCGGCGCTACTTTATGAATAGTGCTATATACGAGTATATAACTGAATATAACTGAAAGGATTGAACTATGGTGCTGTGAAGAAACCCCCGCTCCAATGGGGTGGAGATATGGAGAGTAGATAAATATTACCATGTACAGCATAGGCCACACGAAGCGAGCCACACGAAGCAGCCCGAGCTTCTCTGGAGTAGGAGATGTATCCGAAGTCCGAAGTTTAACGGAAGGAGATGCCCGACACGCGCGCAGCGCGATGGCACTTGTTCCGTGGCATGCTCTGCCTGCGAGTAAGGTAGATAAGACCGCACGCTCCGCTTTTTAGGTTGCTTGTACTAAAATCATGCCGAACGGGGTTACGGCAGTAATGGTCCCTCTATATATAGCACCTGTATTTGTCAGCCGGAAATACCGGCACTATAGCGGCAGCCGGCACTACTCCACATACTGCCACTACTGTGGGTCCCCATCTGTGCCACGCGAGATTACAGTCGCTATCGTAGCGGGCAGCCGGCGCTACTCAACCGGCGCTAGAAAGGGGCCACTACTGCTGTACATATGATGCGATTCTTACCGGTAGAGTTTGCTACAGAATCCCAACCGCAAGCAGAATGCAACAAGCAAACGGCAAACTGCAAACCTATTATGGGCTATGACGGGTGCGTCCTTTTTCTTGCCGTCATGTCATATACCAGGTACCAGGTAAATACGCAGCCCACACTTATAAACTGATTAGACTATATGCACGCCCCTTTGCAACCTGATTACGTATCATACGGACATCACGACGTGTCAAAGATGACATGACATGACATATCGTGTTACATGTCACATCCAACAGTGCCAGTATGACATGAAATATACTAATAGCAGCTTCTTTTGTCGCCCATTCTCCCATCGTCTTGCTCGTTGCTCATTCAGTCTTCGTGCCTTGTCTCTCATCCCTCCATACACTCATGATTCATGAACTTCTTCTGTCCCAGGCGGTGATCGATCAGCTGGTGGCATTAGGACAGAGCGCGCTGGACGAGCAAGACATCTCCTGGCCCGACGTGCTTTACATCGGCGTTGCCTGCCCGGGACAGATAGACAGGTGAGTGCCAAGCTTAGACCGTTATCCACCATGCCAGCTTTTTTTTGTTGGCATTCTTGGGCGATTTTAAGAGTAATTGTGCTTTTATTTCGGCTTAACGGGCATAAGTGGGGGGAAACATGTTACGTAACTGCAAACTTGTTATGAGCCTAGCGGGTGCTCGGCGAATTATGCACTATTGCTATTCGGAATTTGGCTGATTACAAGTCGCGGTTAGATCTTTTACATAGTTGTGTGCGGTAATTTGTGGAGTTTTGCGTCCTTTGTGTATGGCGTTGTGCCTCCTCCACTGCTCCATGGCGATTTTTCGACCTGTGTGTGTCTGTGCTCCAGGGAAGCGGGGTCTTTGGTCGCGGCTAGCACCTTCCCTGCCTGGCGCGACGTGCCCCTTGCTGCCATGGTGCAAGACAGGACGGGGCGACCGGTGAGGCTTATGTGTGGAAGTTGCTCTTGGGATGGCGGTGGCAAATATGCCAGAAGGCGGCAGTCTTGGGCGTCGTCAGTCACACCTCTAGGAGCTCCCACACAAACGCTAGTATATCACGTCTAGACGGCCGTCCGTCATCGGTCTAAGCTGTCGTCTCCTGACATGTTTGGGCGGTAGTGGTGGATTTATTGGTGTTTGTGGTGGTAGTGATGGTGGTGGTGGTTAAGGTCCGCACATCAACCACACTTCCGACAGCCTACCGACGGACTGGCTCACTGTACCTAATGCACCAGCTTCGCGCGAACTTCCTATCGTTACAGGTGACGGTCCTGAACGATGCATCTGCGGCAGCCTCGGCCGAGTTCGCCGGGAGAGGAAGCCACGAAACCATCGCAGTGCTAAGTAAGTTAAGCCAGGAAACTATCGCGGTCTTGAGCGAGTTTCTCAAACGACCGGTGCGGGGTTCCCACAGCCCACATATAGAAGCTGCCGGAGACATTTACTCGTAGCGTGGACCAGTTAGCGATAGGCTGGAGTGGCGGTGTAGAAACTGCCGGCGACGGTTAGCTTAGACCAATTATCGATAAGCTGAGTGAAGTGGAGGCGAGTCGTTTTCAGACCACCTTTTTGTCTGGTTCCTATTATATGCGAAACCGGTAAACACCCTTACTCGACCCGCTCGACTGCTGCTTCCAGTGAGATGTGAGCGGTGAACCCCCCCCGCGCGCACGTACGTATCCATCCTTCCATCGGTAGCTTCTGCTGTGCGTTGAACCAATCAACGACAGGATGAGACGATGTTTGTAGCAGCTGCCGGCCGGTTACTCGTAGCGCGGACCAATCATCTATACGCTAAGGTGGCGCGTGTACACAGCGAGGGGGAACGCTGAAATTCAAAAGTGTACCTCGCTTAACTCTCCACTTGCTATCGGCGACGGTTACTCGTAGCGTGGACTAATTAGCAATAGGATGGTGTCGCTGGTTATAAGCTGCCGGCGACGGTTTCGGTTGTCGTAGACCAATCAGTGATAGGCTAAGGTGGCGCGTGTAGAAGCTTCCGGCGACGTTTACGTAGCGTTGATCAATCAGCGATAGGCTGAGTGAAGTTGAGGCATGTCGCTTTCAGACCGTGTCGTTGTCGGGTTGCTGTTATGTGTACCATATAAATACCTTGCTTAACCAGCTCGACTGCTGCTTCCCGTGAAGTATCCCCCAGCGTGACGCGCTCGCTAAGGCTACCTCTTGTCGCCGCCTGTTTCGCCTGGACATTCGCACAGCACTTGGAACCGGGATCGGCTTGGGGGTGGTGTCCGCTGGCCGGGTGGTAACGGGCTCTCGAGGGTTGATCGAAGGCGGTCACATGGTGAGATATCTTGCAGCTGTATATGCTTTTATACCAAGCTTATGCCGTAAAACGCCTCGAATTTGCATGTAACTCCGGACAGAACCCTAACCCTCTGTATGCAGTTTACCCGGCACTAGTCTTGACGCATGCTACTGTAGGGGTGCACCTAATATTTATGAGGCTCCTCACTTGAGGCGCTCTGTACCTCGCCCAAGAACTTGGTTTTGAGAAATGTCTGGTAATGAAAGGGCAACCCGATGAAAAATCTCATGGCCTACGAGGGTAGTCTATACGTTAAATACTACGGTAAAATACAAATGCTCTTCCAACCACATTAGGTAGTACCTCAGTTGACCCTCACCACCACCACCACCACTACCGCCGACCGTCCTCGTCTCTGTTGCCGCGCAGATCGTGGAACCGGGACCGGACAGCCGCCCTTGCCCCTGCGGGCAACGCGGATGCCTCGAAGCCTACGCCTCCGCTTCCGCCGTAGCAGCCATCGCCTCCGAACGCATGCGTAACCGCCGTTCTCGGCAGATGTCGCCTAAGAACGTGGGCAGATACTCTCCGTCCCGCGGGGACAGGTACTCTCCGTCCCCTGTCCGCAGCGCTCAGCAATCATCGCCGAAGACCGGGGGGGGGTACTCTCCGTCCCCTGCCTCCCGCAAGTCATTCCGGGGGGACGCTCAGTCTGCTCCGGTTTTCCCTCGTAGGAGGAGCGTGGGCGGGCCGGTAGGTTCCCCCTCCGGCGTGGGAAAACGCATTAGAGAGTTGGAACGACGGAGCAGCACCGATGAGAGAATTGTTGCGCCGTTTGCGTCTCCGTCTCGAAAGGGTAGCTTGTCGCCTCGCGGTGGTTATGGGGTAGGGGGGTTTTGTGGTGGTGACGGTGTTGGTGGTGGTGTTGGTGGTGGGGGCGGTGTTGATGTTGGTGATGGTGGCGGTGGTGGCGGGGCGATGACGGCGGTCGATGTCGTTTCCATGGCGAGGCGAGGGGACGAGGTGGCGATGGGGGTGTTCGAGGAGGCGTGCGTTTATATCGGGTTGGCCTGCGTGAACATCTGTCGCCTGGTGGACCCTGACGTGATCCTGCTCGCGGGTGGGCTGTCGAACGCTGACGGGCTGGTGGACAAGGTAAGAGAGGATAGTACGTAACTTTGACCGTGCTTCAAACCCCCAAATATCAAATACGGTACAAAGTTTACTACCAGTACGAGTTAACTCCGTTAGAACCTGCACCCACGTTTTTGGAGACAAAATATTTTGAACATTTGTGGGATGAAAATTGCAGCAGATCAAGGGTCCGCATTTTTTTTGGAAAAAACACCAGCTCTTTTCCCCGCACGCATATACTGTATTTTCTACTGGTATATCTTAAGTGACTCAATTGTCCGCGCCGTGTGGAAAGCCTTAACAGGGTGTCAATTGATAGTAGGGAAATCCTAAGTCGCTATTATTGTCCGCACCTTTACGGCCCGCCGACGTTCCGCGCCTTGTGGAAACCCTTACCAGGTCCGAGAGGCGTTCGATTCCAGGGGCTGGAGCATCCTACCGCACGAGTGCGAGATCGGCCTGGCCTCGGCTTGCGCCTCCGGCTCCTCAGGAGTGGTCGGCGCGGCGGGCGCGGCGGCCTGCGAGTTCGCCCTTGCAGCGCGGCGCTTATCTAAAGCAAAGTCCCCGTCAAGATCCCGCAAGTCGCCGGCAGCAGCACGTATCTCTGGTTCTCCTTGTGAGGGGGGTCGGGATTCGAGCGCTGCCGTCACCGAAGGTGCTACTGATGCAGCTGGTGCTGCTGATGGTGCTGGGGCTGCTGGTGCTGCTGCTGGTGCTGCTGCTGGAGAAACCGGTCGGGCGGCAGTGCAAGGGTATGGCAGAGCGAACGCGAACGGTTCTCCCGCCGGCGCGGAGCGGCATGCGGATCGGTCCGCGGAACGGGGACCGGATGGGTCCGCGGATAAGGGGATATCAGGGTCGGATCCCCGGGAACAAAAGCCTGCTGGCGCGCCGGATTTGGCCAACGGCGTAGTCTCTCGTGGGATGGTGGACGATACAGCTGTGTCGGAGGAAGTGTTCGTTCGCGCGAAGCCAGAGGGTTACTACTATGGCGGGATTGGAGGGGACGGCGCCCGGAGGCAGGGCGGGGGTGGATGGAAATCGTTTGCGGCCGGTGTTGGGTTTGGCGCCGCTGCGGCGGCCCTTGGCGCTGCTGTCGCGACCTCGGTGAAGGCTGGTCGTATCCGCTTTCGTTGATTGTGGCAGCTTGTCGTCGGTGTGGTACGGTTCTACAGTTGTGGTTCCTCTATAGCGCCGATATGTGCCAGCCGGGAGTACCGTCACTATTGCGGCAACCGGCACTACTCCGCATACGGTCACTACTGGTTGTTCCCATTTGTGCCAAACGATTTCACAGGCGCTTGTAGTAGCGGGCAACCGGCACTGTAGAGGGACAGGGACCGCTGCTGTACTGAGGTCTCGCGGGCGTCGTCGTTGTCGTACATGCTACTGTAGACGCGTGCTTCGATAAGGTACATACCTGGTACGTAGCGTTTTTGGCCGTAATATTTATGTCTGACGGGGCTTTTCAACTGAGGAAGACGCATGCTACGATGAAGGTATTAGTACTATAGTATTACTATAGCACCTTTTTTGGCTAAACTATTTTCTGAATGACGGGGCTCCTTAACCCAAAATCGTCGGAATGTCACTTTTCTTTTGCCACTGTGTTTTTGGATACCTAGGCCATGGGCTTTGTTCATCGGGTCGCACTTTCAGTTCACTCATAATCAGGTTTTTGGGTGACTTACTAATGACTTACTAATAGTATAGAGCTCCTCAAGTGAAGCGCCTGATAAAACAATGGTTGGTGCACTGATAACGCCGTAGCACGTATCTCAGAAGTACTCTACCGAATATCGTTGCAAAAACACCGTGTGTGTGTTTACAACATTTTTTTGCTGGATACCTAGAGTCTAGTCTACCTAGTCTATGGGATGTGTGTCGAGCTTAGCTTGCTTTTTTTCTGAAATCCGGTTGTTGGGTTATAAAAGTTAGGTGCGCCGGCGGCCTCTACCGTATAGATGCATCTGCGGCAGTTCTCGCAGGCGTTCTTGGTGTCGTATATGCTACTGTAGTTCTTGCACGATGGCGCGGCCCGTGCCCTTCTCATGGTTCTTATGGTATGGTATATTCCTAATTGGTATATTCGTCATGGTTAGATACGGCCCGAGCCCCTCTTATGGTGCGGTGTATTCGTCTCGGTTAGGCGCGGCACGTTCCCCTCTTATGGTGTGGTATATTCGTCTTGGTACGGCCCAAGCCCCTCTTATGGTACGGTATATTCGTCTTGGTGAGGCGCGGCCCGTGCCCCTCTTATGGTATACCAGGTACCGCGTACCGGTATTCTTTCTGGATAGTATATACGTACGTGTTTTGGTTTGGACGGTGGATTCCGGGATGTTGCGGCACAGCCGTGTTATTTTCTATTTGAGTTTTGATCTTTGCACCCACCCGCGTGTTTGTTTTTTGCATGTTTTGCATTTTTTTTGCATTTTTTTTGTTTTTTTTTTTGTTTTTTTAGGTAGGTTTTTTAGAGGAGTGTTGGCTCGAATATGGCGGCAGGAACGTCTATCCAGAGAGATTCTCGCTTGCTCAAGTAGTAGATAAGGGTGTGGTGTTTCGTGCGTTGGTGGTAAAAAGCCCAATAGAGAGAGATAAAAGGTGCCCGCAGTTTTCTGATTGACCATTTTTTTTTATGTGACTTGGCACCTTTTATCTCTCTCTCGTGTTTTGTTTGGTTTGTATATTTGCGCGAAATGGATCAGGGATCAACCCCCTTGGAGGGCGGTAGTGAAAGCGCCCTCGTCTGTTTTAACGTGAAGGGCTCCAGGGCTCCAGTATGGCAGCAGAATCGCCTGCCGAGAGGGATGCTCACGTGTTCCATTAGGAGAAATAGCGCGGTATTTGCTTGCTTTGGTGGTGAAAAGTCGAGTCGGTATTTTGGTTTGATGTGTACGATATTTTTTTGTTTGGTTTGTATATTGCACGATATGGCTCAGGGATCAACTCTCTTCTTGGAGGCGGGGGGTGAAAGTACCCTCCTCGTCTTTTTTATAACCCTTTTGATAGTGCACCCGCATTTTTGGGAACAAGTTTCTTGGAATTGGTGTTTGATATTTTTTGCAGTTGCAAAGCGAATGCCAGGTACAACGTATGGCAGTAGAATTGCCTGCCGAAAGAGGTGCTCGCGTGCTCCGTTGGTAGAAATGGTGCAGTGTTTTGTGCGTCGGTGGTGATAATTAGTCCAGTCGGTATTTTTGTTTGGTTTGTATATTGTATGTCAGATTTTGCTACAGTGTGCGTGCGCCCCCGGGTTGGGGGAGGGGCCCTTAGTCTCGTGTTCTGCGTTTTTTTGCAGTATGATAGTCGTATTTTTTTGTCTGTGCGGAACACTTGTTAAAGCGGTGGTATTATAGCTTGCAACAGAAATTAACTGTTAAGCTACTCGTATCAAGCACAGAAGTCCCTTACTTTGTGATGCAAGTACAAGAGTACTCTATTTGTGGTACAAGTGCAAAAAGTACCCTATTTTGTGATATGGTAATCGAGAACTGACTGTCAACGGCACTAAAGCACGAGATTGGTTAGTCAACGGCTATATTAAGTTTTACCAGGTAGCTTGTAGGGGCGCCACCATGGACTTGCTTGATTGTACCTTTGTATCCTTGTATGTTGTATTCAAGTTCGCTGCAGCAATGCATTGCGAATTGGGAGCGCGGTACGGATAGTCACAATCCTCGCTGACGATCGATTGGTTTGCGGACAGCGTGATAGTCCTCGCTGACGATGGAAAAAGCCGGAGGACTGCGGCCAATGACCTGGGGATGGAACGTTGATGAGGAAAAGGCTAAATGATAGATACAAATGAAAAGGTGCGGGGAAGGGAAATTAGACACACCCTCTCCCAAATAAGAAACCCAGCCTGGGTCATTTTTCGGTTTCTTTTTATTTAGCAGGTGTCCTGCACTGAGCGCTGTAACGTATTGATGTAGGGCAGCCCCAATGAATAGCATTGGCCTGCTGCTGACCCCCAGTATGCCGGAGTTTTTTTTAGGTTGCTGGGTTGTAGAAACATGGATACGATCTTCAGTATAGGGAGTATGGGTACTATGTTTGACTGTAGTGCAGCGTCGATGGTCTTCATTGACCTGCTTATCCCCGTGTTGTGCCGGGGGGGTTTTAGGTTGCTTAACTTTGTAGAAGTATGGATAATATGTTCAACTCCACATTTTCACATTTTCGCTCACACGGCGACAATCAACCATGTCATAACGAGTTTCGACGCCAGCACATGGCAAGGACTAGCACGTGGCTGCTCACTCGCACCACCGGCCGGCAAGATATGATGTCCCTCTGCAGGTGCCGCTAATCGATTTCAAATCTATGGCTGAGCCCGACACGATGAAAATTAAACTGCTGCACACATCCGGCAGATCATGATCTACATAATTATTGGCGATTGAGAGCAAGACTACAATGAGCAGGAGAGCAACGCTGGCTGCTTCTTGCTGTGGGTGCGCCTATGACCATAGTTATTCTTGTGTTGAAAATGTGGCAGTGCCGTACCGGGGCCGGGGGGCAGTCTTCAAAATGTAAATAAACTTTTGTTTTAGACACCAGAATGCGGTATACCTTCGCCGGCTTCGAGCCAAACAAGACCAGGTGCTGAAACCTCCATTTTTGGTTTTCAGAATCGTTTTATTACAAGAGTTGGCCTTAGGCCGAAAAAGTACTCTCCAGTGAGGAACTCCCATTATAGTGCCGGTTGAATAGTGCCACACTGCTCTCTATAGTGCCGGTGAAATCGCTTGGCGCGACAAGCACTCACAGTAACCCCATCCCCAATAGTGCCGGTGCTCTGAATAGTATACTACTGGGCTGGCACATACCGGCACTCGTATTGGGAACCCCCTACTACCAGGTATATTTTGGAAAAAAACCCTTAGGAAACCTTTGGCCAAAAAAGGACTCTCAAGACCAATAATCGAAAAACGTGTTCGTTCTTGTCCGCTTCTTTCGCCCACCAGAGAGTCACCTCCTTGAATGTTGTTGTATTTTCGAGATCCCATTGTCCCGGCACACCCCCAGACTTAAATACCCTCTCCATCCATTACCTTACTGACGGACGCTCACGAAGTTTCAGCCTGCTTTTGGCGCAGCCTGTGCCTAGTTGTGGCCTAGGCTTCGATCGGGGGGTCGATTTTAAGCATACCTCGGACAGATCACGATCTAGATAATCTATCGTGGATAATTTACCTGCCGTCATGACATGTTGTGCAGGATCTGTTTGTTGTATAGATAGAAAGTGCAGATCCGACTCTGGAAATGTTTTCTAGACGGTGCACATTATACCTCTCCCACCCGGTATAACATGAGCTGAAATACCAAACAGATCTCTACTGAAAGATGTAGATCATGAAGTCGGGATCAAGAACGTGTCCGACGTGTGCTTTTTCAAGTATTATTTTTTCATCGGCTCAAAGCCGCGAGCGGCTTCCCTACTTTTTTGCGGTTTTCGGTTCCGCTACACGCACCGCCGTGGAACGTTCTGTTACGCTGCGTCAACAATCCATTTTGAAGCCCCCGTTATTAGTTTTGGTACAGAGTCGCTCATGCGAGTGGCTTAAACTCGATCTTGAAAATGAGGGTATCCCTGCTACCGCACCTTTGGTCTTGTGGTGGAGTCGGCAACGCGGGGTGTACACCTTCTCGGGTTTCGCGTGCATGCAGACGTCAAACGTACAGTACATACAGTATTAGTTTCCAGAGTATTAACTTCCCCTCTTCTTCCCCCAACGCTCCGCAATGATCATATTGTGTTACCAAATCTCGCTTCAACTCGGTGAGCCACTTTGCAACAGCACTGCAAAAAAAACTGTTCCTACTGGTTCACCTGTTAATAGTACTTTCTTATCGTTCTCTTTTTTTAAAATCTGTGGATCGACGACAAACAATTCAGCCGCCTTCTTTCTAAAATACTTCGTTTTGAGAGTTGAGTTGATTTGGACTGACCTTCGGCGGGCGAATAACACCCGAAAATCCCTCTTGCCTAGATCAGGAGCTGCGCTACTCCGTTTTTTCCAGGGGTTTTCGCGGGTCACGACCCGTCCCGCGGGTCGGGTCAGGAGGTTTCCCAAAACTCGCGGGGCGAGTCGGGTTGGGTCAGGAGGTGTTCGATTTCTCACGGCTCGGGTCAGGAGGCTTTCAAACCTCATGGGTCGGGTCGGGTCACCCTGAACTGACCCGATCCGCAAGAAGTGACCCGATCCGTGAAAAGCTTTTTGTTTTTTTACCCTTGGTCCGACTGATACTGCAATGCCTTTGTGCCTGTTCTTCTGATTTTGTGTTGGATCGAAATATTGTCGACATCACCTCCCGCGGCCGGCGCAACCAACAATTATTTTACACGTTGGACAGATCAGATCTCTATTAATTATCTGTGTCTCTAAGAGCAGTGTATTATCTATAGAGCACGTTGTCTGTTAGGAGCCGTACGATCTCCATGACTTAGAACATGCTTCGTGGGTTGAATCTGTACTGCAACAGTAACTGTACTACACAGATCCTGCCTGCACAACATATATTAACGATGTACGTACGTGGTATATATAATCTAGGCGATCTATGTAGATCATGATCTGTCCGACTTGTAAACTATTTACGGTTTTTCGAGATGGTACACCTTTTTTTTTACCTCGCCCGCGGCCGCAGTGCCACCAACTATTTACGACTTTTCCAGACGATACACCGTGTTTTTATCTTGTGCCTAAATCTTGAAACAAGGGTTGCATTTTTCCTCCATCCGCGTCGTGCAGTTAGTCCGTCAGCACGACTGGAATCCTAGTTGCTGCACTCTTTTCGGCCAACGCACACCATTGATTGCGGTTTTCCGTCGCATTGGCGACAATGCTGGGCGGAATGTAGGTAAAAAATGCATGCATACATCAGCTTAGGAAACCCGGGGACGAGCCCAGGACGGTCCCTCTGGTCGGACTATTGGTAAAAATCTATTAATCCATCTGCCTAGGAACTAGGGAATGAATCCAGGATGTCCCCTGGCGACCACAGGCCACACAACGTCCACCTTTTTCGTCGACCGCTACAACAATAAAGCAAAACTCTCTAAAGGACAAGCATGGTGACTGAACAAGTCGACGTGCAATTGAGGCAATGAAAGATCCGTATCGCACAGACTAAACAGGTGCGCAAAAGCCGTGTTGTACAGATCCCACGCGTCATACATGATCTATTACGGGGGGCCATAGTAAATAGGACCTACGGTATTCACAAAAACCTATATATTTCCCTATTTTTACTAACAATATTTGGTGCTATTTACTATGGTCCCCAGTAAATAGGTCGTGCAGATGACATAAAACTACCGTGATATACATACGTACTATATCTACGTCACAAAAAGGGATGTGACCTGTTCAATGTGTGAATCAATGTAGCACTCGTAAACCTAAAGGATGGTATGTACGAGCTCTTTATGTATCGTCACAAGGACGGCAAGGCCGGGGGGGGTGTCATATTTACACCACGGCCGCTAAATAAAGGGGCATGGCTAAGTACAACAGGGAGGGCACAATCATGGTAAAAAGCAAAGACTTGACAAACATGAGGTCTTCAACTTATAAAGGCGAAACAAACACCCCCCCCAACTCCTGAAGAAAGCACACTGCCTAACCCCCTTAGAACTGCACTCGTGTTTTGGGGACGAATCTACTTGGAGTTAGTAAAGGAAACAGATTGTGCATGGAGACATAGATACCACGCACTGTTTCCTAAGAGTTTTTTTTTATCGATATGGTAAGCTCGTGCCGACACTCGAGCCGATTACGTAGCGGCGAGGTCCCAAGGCTGCGGATACCGAACGATTGGGAGAATGTTGTACTGCTGTACGTGTAACTCGTCCTAAGTCTCGCGTACGAGCGCACTGGCGTAGCTCTGGTGTTCTGATTGATACAGTTTAGTCACATACTCGTCCGTCGGTTCGGTTTTCATTTTTCAATGGCAAGCAGCCAGACACGGCCGCAACAACTTTTTTAATAGAACCACCTGGGATAGATGGCCCCAGCCTCGATCTATGATCCCCCTCCCTCTTTCCCCCCCGGGCAGTGGCGAGATCCGTGCTGCTGTGTTAGCGATGGCGAGCAGCCAGACCCTTCATTATCTAACAACCAGTAATTGTTTTTGGCGGTAGTGAAAGGATTAAGAGTCCTGAGCAGAACCCCGCTAGGGCTGCAACCACGTTGTTCGGACAACCTGCGTGGGACTAAAGTTTTTACGATCCTTGCAGTGGAAAAGGGAAACCACAGTCCCGAAGGCCACATCAATCAGCAGGATAGCGGAATACAGCGGCAGCCACCACGTCGCCAAAACTAAAACCCTCGATCTCACAGCTGTAGTAGGGTATATTTTGATTTTTGTAAAAAAACTAAAGAAGCCGCCGGTTATCGAAGAACCGAACCAACCGCCATCACCTGGCACGGAGCGCACCGATAATTCCTGCCAGACTACAAAAGAAAAAAAAAGAAAAGGGCTGCAAAACACACTAGACACCTTAACCCTTTGGGACCCAGGGATGACCTACAAAACGAGAAGGGCCATCTTTCTTGTCAACCGTCTAGGAAGTCTAGTATCATAATGATGCTGCTTGCATGCGTGTCGTACACCTACCTCCCTA
>JBBMKB010091840.1:0-11199 GCA_037833945.1 Alaria marginata
ACAAGGATGGTTCGATCGCGTGGTGAGGTGCCGGAATGGGGCCCAGTAAAAATTCGTACCGCGGATGCCTTGTGTACCTGGCATGACGCACCAGTCGAACATGCGAGGGCACGAAAAGCGGGCATGAATCGTGACAACATTGCCCACCATTTCGAGACATTCATCCACAATCGAAGATCGGGTGGACGACCAAACGTATCTGCGTGACGCTTAAGTCAGTTCACCTTTTTCCCATTGGTCTCAATGTACTGCAGGTAGATGGTGGATCGTGAATCGCTCATGTCCATCGCCTGGCCAAGGCTACCATCGTCCGGACTTCCCTGTAGCGAGATCTGCACCTGGCGGTGTTGAGCCAACAGCCGCCGGTTCGTCATCCAGCTCATCGACAGGTCCATCATCCACGACGGGGTCGCTTGGCAGTCGAACACTAGGCGAACCGCACGCAGGCCTTTAAAAGACAAGCAGTAGAGGTGGTGGGGGGAAGCTGGTCCGTTTACCAGGTGCGATTTAGGCACAACGAGGAATATCGTGCGTATAAGGGCACGGCGACACTTGCGGAACTCGTGTTTCCCGACATACAGATTGCTCGTTGTGGCACGGTGGGTTGGAGTACATAGCATATATTTAGGTAAGTAACAACGTAGAGAGGTGCTGGAGGAAAGCAAACAATAAATTGCAACACAGATAAAATGCAAATGGTGGTACTGAGCAATAGCTCACCCGAAAGGCAGGAGCATCGTGACGTTCTCGTTGCACAGTTCTTCAAATGTGACCTGCGTAACATGCGGAACGTCCCTGTGCTCCTGCAAGATCGTTGTTGAATCCCTGCGTCCGACCTCTCAGCACGACTTGAGCACCACGTTCCGCACGTCACAATTGCCTTCAACCCTTCCGGCCCCCCGTCCAGCCAGGAACGATAGTTCATACGACCAAGACTCTCACTGAACCGCCGAAAAACCCGCCTCCACCCGGGACGCTTGGAGTAGATTTCCTTAAGCGAGACAGCACCACCGAGGCGATCGCCGAACGCTTTGTCGCCGAAGTTGCCTGCGTGAGTCAGAGTTCGCGCCACAGCAAAATAGTTCTCGAGGCCATCCGTGCCAACTTACCAAAGGAACATTGGTCGCGCACAGCAGTGTTCTCGACCGAGAGCAACGCAATAGAAAGACGAGCGAATCGTCACCTGTGCATCGTTGTAAAGCTGTGCTATCATGAACGATGTCCTGTGAGCGCGGAAGAGGATGAGCTGCAAGTGCGCTACGCACAAAATACCTTGTAGAAGCTCCGCCACACCCGTCGAACGGTCGCAAAAAACGGCCAGCAGTCACTCCGATAGGGCAGCCCTCACCTATGGTGAGCGCATAGAAAAATGAGCGATTAAACATCCATCTCTTGAACGTAACGAGTTCAAACGCTTCTTGTATAGTAGAAAGTGGAGAACAGAATTAGTCGCTACCATATGCCAGTGAATCGATCGCCCAACTACGGCATTCGTCGATCGAGAACACTGCGAAACGATGCATTACAATACAAAGCCTCCATCGTGCCTTCACCGAGTATGCAGTGTAACCTCTTGTGGATGATTCCACAACATCGAACCCAGAGTTCACGTTCAAATCGCTGTGCAGAGCTTGCAACTATTGGTTTCCAATCAAACCGCCAATGCTGGAACTTCAGCATTGGCAACCTCCGCCATGTTTCTGTGCAACCTCACACCGAGAGGGACGTTTGCCCAGGTAAGAAAAAATGGAAACCAAGGAAGGAGTATGTAAGATCGCATGTGGCTTCCGCGTTGTTTCACATCGAACCCACGTTGCCAGATACCCTGTTTAATAGGTGTCGTCCTAACTCGTACAACATGGTCCTGCGGTAGCCAATCGTGGCTGTTATACATCTACTATCCGTTAAATACGTGTTTCCAAAACATTTCATATTTCCGTTCTAGGAATGTTTCAAATGACCCACTACTGTGCATCTCCTGTGTTGATTGTAGACTTGTAGCGTCCTCGGGGTGGTAACTTATTCATTCGTTTGGGGTTCGACGATCGAGGTAGCGCTTTGTCGTAAACAATCTGTCTCTATGACGCGGCCGCTCGAAGTTGGAATTCAGCAACATCGTTGGAAGAACACGTTGTATTACTATACCAAACGTCTACTCATCATGGTTAGACATTTCCGTTATTCGGTAAAGTAAGCAGGCCTTTATATGAATACCTTCTTTAGATTTTGGAGCTTCGCTACCGTAGCACGCGTCCTTTTCGACGCCTCCAGCCGAACCAGTTACCAAACGTCCGTCAAAACCACCAAGCCCTCACACACGCCCCCACTGATGTACATTTTCCCGGTTTTTTGTCTGTTGTTGACGTTTGTGGGGTTGACGCACGACCGGCGCTCCACCTGTTCAACAAACCGATGGCGACAGACTGCACGTTGAAAGCTGCAAGCTACGATGCTGCCACAAGCCACGTCGACCTGGGCCTGAACGCAAGCGACGCCCACACAGAGCACAGTCGACACCCGGTGGAAGCAGCCCTGGTAGCTTTCCTGGACTTCTTCTTTTTGATGGACTCCACGGTCATCGTGCGCACAGGGTCTTGTTTTTCGGACACCGTCGTCGGTATCAAGGATTTGGAGTGCATCAAGAAGGTCTATCTTTCCTTGCCTAAGCGAATGATTTTCACATGCTTACCTTTAGGCTGCTGACGGACATTCAATCTATTACAGGCGGTGGAAAGTGTGCGCACATTACGTCCCCAACAGTCCTATCAATGGGCGCGTGGCAAGTGGATGTTGTTCACACACACATGACACAAACATGGATTATTGAGTAGTCGTTTTATGCTTTAGTCATGCGTGCTATGGCAAAATAGGATCGGACTGATCCAATTAAGCATCTAGGAACTGTGCTCTGGTACAAACTAAGGATGCGCCATATTCAATGCTGTGTGCGTTCACAACTCTTGATCAAGGTGAAGCTGACCCTGGGTCCAGGAACATGTTGCACCGCTGGACGTGCCGTATAGGCAACATTAATTAAGTGTCCAATGTGTCTTTCAGGGGATTGTTATCGATCGGCCACACTGTCGTCGGCGTAGCTGTTGTCTCAGAGAGAACGGCTAGAACTGCTAGAACGGCGCTATATTCCAAAGATGTTATTTTGCAGGAGAAACAAAACCAGCAACACAAACTCCAGGAGCGCTAGAGGCTTAGTTCTGCTAAAGGATCGACGCGCCTTGGCGCTGCCCTATGGCGAGCATTGACAAAAACAACTGAAGTTCTGCTATAAAAACGAGAAGTCGTGGGCACTGCCCACTCACCGGGGAAAAGTCCCAAGGGGACTCGGTGAGCTTGATTAACGTTCGTCGTGACCAGACGACTCGTATAGCGGTCAACCCGTAGGGCTGGTGCTTATCGAAGGTTGTGTTATACCAGGTACATAGCATTTATCGGGTGGTCGCGAGCCACCACTTGTTGCATTTCGAGAGACATATACATGCGCTAGGAGGGACGCAAATCGGAGTGATAGCGACCGTCATCGGCACCACCACGAATGGAATGGCCTGCGCATGATTGGGCGACTTCGCTGTCGCTGCTGCTGCTACGGTCAATGTGGTTTATGGAGCTGGGAGTTGCTGAAGAGCGGCAGTGGAGCTCGTGCGTTTATCGGTGTCGACGTGGTGTTGTACGTGAGTGTTGGTGGTTATGTTCGGTAGGGCGTCGGAGCCAGTATGGGCAAGGAAAGGCCGCGGTAGCGGAAATGCAGCCGGGGCACACTTCTGTGGCAGTTTGGGTCACTGCATCATCTGCGGGGATGGTGGTCGACTAGGTATATCACGAAAGTACACCAATCAGTTATGCAGCCACAGACGATAAGTATTTGGCTGCCGACTGATCAAGGACCCGTGAACGCCGTACGCAATTGATGTCGATGGCGAGCAAGACGAGAATGACAGGCTCGAATTTAGTGGCGGTTTGGGTACAAAGGGACGAGCGCCGTGGTCGTGGCAAGACGAGTCGGAGTGGACAATTAATATGCAAACCAGACACCGGTGGGCAAAGGGGAATACGCGCAGGCGAGAACATCTGAACCAATACGGTTGTGATTGTGAGGGCCCCGGTAACCAAGGTAGAGCGGCAGTTGTAGAAGGGTGGTCAGGGTGGGTAGGCTCGAGTTGAGCTGTAAAAGTTATTGGTCAGGATATATTCGATTGCAAGAGATGTCATAGCGGCGGTATACGCTGTGGTGGCTACCGCGGCAATTTCCTCATTGATGTCGCGGCGGCATACACTGCGGTAGCCGTTGCGGTATTTACGTCGTTGGAGCAACCTCCTGCTGTACTTACCTCATGTCCAACGCTGCCAGAATCCGCATTTGTATCGCTTAGACGACTACCGTCACAGGATCCGTCCTTGCTGTCTTGGCATATGGTGCGTCATTAGTAGACGTCGAAAGGTGCCCATAGTTCAGGGACGGTAGCGTAGGTGGAAATGTCGCCGTCGTCCAGACCGTGAACATATCGTGCAGGGGTATACCTCAACTTTGCCACCCGTTGCTAGATCACGTGCAGAACTGCCAGCCTTTCGGTCGCCGCAAGGGTTGGAGAAATCCATGACGGCTCGCAATAAGGTTGGGACGTGAGGGTAGCGCACGCGCTGGAAATGCCGCCAAACGTTTCCTCTCCGCATCTTCCGCCCACCCCACCACCCCCGCCAGTTGCCACCCTACATTTGACGTACTGAAATAAATATACAGGCCGACGAGGTCAGGCGAAAAGCATCCCGTTCGTTCCTGGTCATTCCAGCAAACGTTATACCCCTTAAGTACGTGAGTTTTGCCTTGTTCGCGGGACATGGCTATTTAAGCTGCCTGGACTCAGTACCGACGGTGCTTTGTGTTTCCGCCTCCGTCTTGAACAGGTTTTCCCGCCCCATATATGACTGCGTAGTTACCATACTGGTGCAAATCCCCTTCATGTCCCCAAGAGGGTCGTACTACATTTTCCCAATGCGTGAGGTATTGTACGGCAAATATCCGTCCTGGGCCCCTCGTCAAGTGGTGTTTGGATTTTGAACAGGGCGCCAATGAAAAAGGGTTTACCGAAGTGGTTACATGCTCCACCGTGAAGTCGAATGGGAGTGAAATTTCCCAGTACTTGTTATGTAAATCGTTGGCATGTGTCTCGCCGCATCTCCGTAGATAGTCTTCAGTTACAAAACGACTCAGAACATATTGAACAGACTGTGGTGCGAGTAAAACCAACACTCTCCCTGCTTGTTGCACCGTCATGTTAACGGCCTTGCAATCCGAATAATATACCGGAAATAAAAACCAAAAAGTGAAGTACCTTCGAAGAACTCTCAAATCTTAATCTCTTCGGCCGCCCTGCAGTCATAACGCTCCTTCAATAAATTGTTAAGTGCTGCCGAACCAAACCAATATGTTACATCTCCTGGTAATATATACTCCAAACTATCATCAAAAATAGAAAGGTTTGGCCTTTGAACTCTCCTGCACCATCAAAAACAACATTATTGCCCTGCAGCCACAGCATTCCCAATTAATCGTCGAGTGCTGCCAAACCAACCCAAATTATGTTGCAGTTTATTAGCTGAACAATAAATAGACAGAGAAGAGTGACGTCCTGGTGTGATGTCACCGTGGGTTGTTGGCTCGCTTTGGCGAGTAGGCAGCTACCGGGGGACGTGCGTTGGTGTGAGCTGAATCACAGTGTTTTCGTGGCTCGCTCGGGCGAGAAGGCAGTTATCGGGGAACGTGATTTGGTTGGAGCTAAATCCCAGTTATTTGGTGGCTCGCTTGGACGAGAAGGCAGTTATCGGGGGACGTATGTTGGTGGGAGCTCAATGCCAGTTATTTGGTGGCTCGCCTGGGCGAGAAGGCAGACATCGGGAGACGTGTGTTGGTGGGAGCTAAATCACAGTGTTTCGGTGACTCGCTTGGGCGGGAAGGCAGTTTTCAGGAGACGTGTGTTAAAGAGAGCTAAAGCACTTTTGTGTTTTTGGGTGCCTTGGGCGAGTAGGCAGTTATCGGGGGACGAGTGTTGGTGGGAGCTGAATCCCAGTTATTTGGTGGCTTACTTGAGCGAACGGGCAGATATCGGGAGACGTGTGTTGGTAGGAGCTAAAGCACTTTTATACCGGGAAGGGTGAAGTCCTGGTGTAATGTCCCCGTAGTTGTTTGGCTCGCTTTGGCGAGTAGGCAGTTAACAGGGGACGTGCGTTAGTGGGAGCTGAATCGCAGTGTTTTCGTGGCTCGCTCGGGCGAGAATGCAGTTATCGGGGGACGTGTGTTGGTGGGAGCTAAATCCTAGTTATTCGGTGGCTCGCTTTGGCGAGAAGGCAGATATCGGGAGACGTGTGTTGGTGGGAGCTACAGCACTTTTGTGTTTTGGCTCGCTTGGGCGAGAAGGCAGTTATCGGGAGACGTGTGTTGGTGTGAGCTAACTCACAATTGGTTTGCGGCTCGCTTGGGCGAGAAGGCAGTTATCGGGAGATGTGTGTTGGTGGGAGCTAGATCACGACTGTTTGGTAGCTCGCTTGGGCGAGAAGGCAGTTATCGTGCGACGTGTGTTGGTGGGAGCTAAATCACAGTGTTTTGGTGGCTCGCTTGGGCGAGACGGCAGTTGTCGGGAAGCGTGTGTTGATGGGGGATAAATCATAGTTATTTGGCAATTTGCTTGGGCGAAAACACAGTTATCGGGAGTCGTGTGTTGGCGGGAGCTTAAGCACAGTGTTTTGGTGGCTCGCTTGGGCGAGAAAGCAGTCATCAGAAGAGGTGTGTTGGTACATTAGTGTGTTGTTGTGGCTTATGACAGCCAGGCTCAGGTTTGGAATGGTGCATGCCTCATGCAGACGTTGAAGAATTCGTCTGCGGTATGGGTAGAACTCTGAGCGTGTTAGTCTGTCATGATTCGTGCAAGGAGTCCAGCTCGACCTGAGTGAGTCGGGCTGTTGTCCCAAGTTCTACTCATTCCGTGTAAGGTAGAAGGCATACGTTTCCTCCTATTGCAGTGGGAGAACACCGATAAAGGCTGTCTGAAATATCGAACCCCATAGCACGTGCCCTTGCGCCCTCCAACAGATGAAGAAGACGACAGTCAGACCGGATACACTGTGTTATGAGTCGGGCAACAGTGTGAACAAGCCGAACGGTGACATGGCGCACGATGACATCAGTGATACGCTCCTTCATCCTTCGCACGTCCGGGAGAGGGTGCAATAACCGTGTATCCTGCAGGTGCACGTATGTTATGGGAAAATGTCACAACATATATACATAAGGAGAACAAAACCGTGGTCAAAGGAAGAGCTGTTTATTGCTATGATAGCAATCGATGCGTCACTCTACGATAAGCACTAATGGCAGGACAGGTATGTACCAGCGGGAGCGCACTTACACGAACGATGTAGGAGGCATGGAATGAAGATTATACCGGTAGTTATGTTGTGAATATAATCACTCTAACTGCAGCGCAAGACAAGATACACTTCAATTAAATTGCTCCTACTGCGGCGTACGACAATAGCTATAATCAAAATTAGGTTCGTTCTCCCGGTGCGCGATGAGCTTGACGCTGCTCAGCAATTAATATTCTCGTTTTTAGAATTGCTCCAAATTATGGTCCGCGTACAACGTGGTATTCTCATTTCACGAATGAACGACGTTAGCAGGGACTGTGAAATTAATTGCACTCACGTGCGCTCGTTGACAAATTTTATTCACCTCAACGAGCGAATGAATGACCTATCGTAGCACTTATTATGAATTGCCGAGCCCAACAAGGCGGTCATAACGCTCTGGCACCCATACAGTGGAGATCACCCCGCTATATTGCCTGTAAAACACGCCTGCTGTGCATGCGACACTAATTAAATCATGCGTTTATTTGGTCCGGGTACAACGTGGTATTCTCATTTCACCAATGAGCTAATGAACGACGTTATCTCGCTTGGCGGGACTGTGAAATTAATTGCACTCACGTGCGCTCATTTACCAATGTAAGCGTTGAACAACCAGTCGTGGACTACGACAACCTACATAAACACTATATAGCTTGACGCTGCTCAGCATTTAATATTCTCGATTCTAGAATTGCTCCAAATTATGGTCCGCGTACAACGTGGTATCCTCATTTCACGAATGAACGACGTTAGAAGGGACTGTGAAATTAATTGCACTCACGTGCGCTCGTTGATAAATTTTATTCACCTCAACGAGCGAATGAATGACCTATCGTAGCACTTATCATGAATTGCCGAGCCTCTTCGCCCAACAAGGCGGTCATAACGCTCTGGCACCCATACTGTTGAGACCACCCCGCTATATTGCCTGTGAAACACGCCTGCTGTGCATGCGACAATAATTAAATCATGCGTTTATTTGGTCCGCGTACAACGTGGTATTCTCATGTCACCAATGACCTAATGAACGACGTTATCTCGCTTGGCGGGACTGTGAAATTAATTGCACTCACGTGCGTTCATTTACCAACGTAATCGTTTAACAACCAGTCGTGGCTACGACAACCTTCGTAAACACTACTACTATTAATACTGTAGATTAAAACATTCTTTCACCTCAACGAGCGAATGAATTACCTATCGTAACACGTATAATGAATTGCCGAGCCGCTTCCCTCGCTCCCCGGCACCCAAACCTAGACATCGACGGTGGTCGGTTCTAGCCCAAGGGATCGTCATAGATAGCGCACCACTACCATCGTGGGGTAGCTCTGGCGCAACAACTAGGCCCCCCATATTGTATGCTATTCCAATGTCGTTATACTTCCGGTGGTGCTAAAAGATGTTGTGTATATTGCGACATGTTTTTGGGGATTTCGTCGTCAAAACGAGATTATCATCTATAACTAGAAACCGGATTACGGACATTATATTATCTGGGCGGCCTACGGTAAAGTCTGACGAGTACGTAGGAGGCGTTGTTACGGACATGCAATGGTCTGAGCTGTCTTCTGTTTGGTTTGACGGCTACGTAGGGGGGGTGGTTAGATCGTATCGTGCATATGGCACGAGGTCTTCTACACGACGACGTCGTATTGTTCGGTTCGGTATGATATGACTTGGAAAGCTTACGATACGACAGGGTTGCACTGTTTTACGACAACGTCGTAAACTGGTCGTGAGCATTACGGGAGGGCGTCTACTATTTAGAGTGGGTATTTGGGGTCCGATAAATCCCGTGTGGTTACGTCTAATTGGGTACGTGCCGTATGAGGACTTTAGGGGCGTGACGTGAAGGAAATATAACCTCGACAAGCGTCGTTAATGAATTTCGTGTGGACAAACGTGAGCAATTGGTATACTGAAATTATCCACCATTTTAACAAATCCTGTGCTACACGCCATGCCCGTTTTAAGCGGAAGCACACTGCGTTATTTATGCATTTTACGTCTGCACATTGCGTTATCTATGCGTTTGACGTCTAAATGGTATCATACAGTTTTGTTATATCCGCATCATTGATATCTTCTGTATGATTGTTTACATCGCACATTGTGTGTTGTAACGACGTCACGACATTATTGCAATCCCAAAACAGAACAACCCTTCCAGTGTAGATGATCTTGGACTCGCGTTCATTTAGCGTTGCGGCGTCAGCCGTAGAAACCTTGTATATACTTCGAGTTCACTCTTGTGCGTTCGCTGCTCTCATGCTGCTGAAGTACTCGAGTACATAACGCGAGATGGGGCAGGTGTGTTTTTCCCGGGGGTCCGAGCTATGCATCAATGGGGAGACTTGGCACGTCCTCGTACATAGCCCGTAGGTGGTACCGCGGAGCTACGGTGCAATGTGGTACGCATGGTATTAACGTAGAACAGCAGTACCACCCTGGTCGGTTATACAGTTCACACGTACTCGTACATACCCCGGCAGTGGTGGTGCAGTGTAGTATGCATGGTATTAACGCAGAACAGCAGTACCACACGGGTCGGGTACTTGATGTACGTAGTATAGTTGATGTAACACTCTTGTAACACTAGTTAGTTCTTACATTCTCGGCGACAGAGTGAGAAACGGTTGCGGTTTTTTACTTTGTTTCAATTTCCGGAAGTTAGTAGTACGGCTTACCTCGTTGGCGTGAGATCCGAGGCCGTCGAGAACGGAGTATACGCCATAACTGTCCCCGCTGTGGCATTGCACCTTACCCAAGCTCTCAGCAAGCACAGAGTGGGAGGGAGGAGCTTTCAGCAAGTACAGAGTTGGAGGGAGGGACATACTTGCTCTGGGCGGCCAGTTCTTGTCCGAGCAAGGTAGCCGAGTGAAGAAGGATACGCGAGTGGCCAATGCCGCTGAAAGCATCGTAATAAAGCTTATCGTCAAGGCACTGGGTGCAATCTACGCAAGCCATTGAAGGCAGCAGACAGCAGGGTGGTAGCGTAGAGGACAGGGCGTCGAAGGCAGTAGCGGCCGAGAGCAGAAGCAGCAGCAGTACGCGCAGCTTGATGGTGCGAGGAATATGCATCAAATTTTGAAATCGGGGTTTCCAACAGTCAAAGACGCGAACGAGACTGGGAGAATGGACAATTCCTCCCAGGGAACACGTTTTGTCGCGTTATTCGTCGACGAGTCGAAATAATCTGCGGATACTTTTTGAAGGGTTTCTAGGAGATACGTAGGCAGTACCAGTACGTAATTTGTTAAGCACGATGATTGCACACGACGGTTCGGCTGGTGTGCTGCAGTGGGCACACGACGATTAGGCTGGTGTGCTGCTGCTGTGGGCAGGGCGTTGGTGCGTGCTGCTCGGTGGAAGGCAGAGTGTTGGGGGTGGCTGCTGTTTGCGCTGTTGGTGGTGTGACAGCGTCGGCTTGATGGTGGTTCTGGACGATGGTATATACACGTTCCTGTGGTTGGTGGGTGGTAGTACGATGTGCTGTAGGCATAGTAGGATGTACTGTGAGTGAAATTGGTTGTCCGGTATCATGTGCTTCGGGGGTGTGCCCTGGAAGCTTTCTGTTGGCTCCCTCCGGGAGAAATTGCTTGTCGATTATCATGTGCTTGGGGGTGTGCACTCGAAGGTTTCTGTTGGCCCCCTCCGAGCGAATTCGCTCGTCGGCTAATGTGCTTTGAGGTGTGCGCTCGATGGTTTCTGTTGGCTCCCTCCTGGAGATATTGCTTGTCGGCTTTGATGTGCTTGGGGATGTGCGCTCGAAGGTTC
>JBBMKB010091851.1:0-11198 GCA_037833945.1 Alaria marginata
GCTGATGGCCAGCCGACTTGCCGACTTAAGTCAGGCGAGCGAAGCGAGCCAAATTAGCTCCCCCCGGCCTGGGGGGGGGCGCCCAAAAGGAAGAAATGCGCCCAACATTCAACAACCCTACCTACAAGTATGGACACCAAATAAGTCGGATAGTCGGCACCTTCGGGAAACGACTAACTATTCGTCCGACTAATAACTAGTTGGTGACTTAAGCCGTGCCGACTCGCAGCTCTACCCAATGGGGTTACGGTCGCGACAGTCGAGTCACGGTCATGGTTTGTGGTTTACGGCGTGATACTGATTGGAATTTGTAGTGCCCCGAAAATAACGTATTTGCCCGCTTTAGGCGCCCACCTCGAGGAAGAAAGACCGGCGGAGAAAGAATCAATGATCCTCGGCCAAAATAGGGGGATAAAAAAGCAACTCTTGGAGACGTGTTGCTGAACCGGACGGGATGTAAGAACGTATAATAAAGAAAAATGAAAAATACACTTCAGCTGTGGGATCGATAAAAAGGGAATAATAGGACAGATACACTCTATTAATCTGCTATTAATAGTCAATGAGCAAAGGAAGTCGAAAAACAACTCAACCCTATATATATTTATATACCGGTAGTCTACCGTAACTTATACCAGGAAACCCGTAAGATAACACACACCCCCGGACGCAGCTGATTTTGAGCAGAGAGAGTGCAAATGCCGAGCAGTATGCGGTACAGGAATAGGAGAGCGGTCACACTGGCCTGTTCAGAAGGCTCTTAAATCGGGAACCCCATTGTACCCGTATATAGGAAGATAGCACCTCGAGGAAGAACGACCTCAGCGGCGAAACGCCTCCTTAACCCTTTTGCAGGGCAGTAAGTTGGCCGGCTGTAAGTCGCCGACTAGTTTCTAGTTACTAGACTATTCATAGTTGGCTAGGTATTCCGGGTATTTGGCGTCGGTTTTATGCAGAGTTCTGCGGGTTTGCATCTGACTGGCGTGTTTATGTGTGGCTCGACGCGTGGTGTCTATTTATAAAGATTAAGCCAATAAGTTGGCATTTCCTTCGCCACCCAACTAACAACTAGCCGACAGAGTACAGCCAAGTCACAACTCTTAGTTTGTCGGGACGTATGAGGGGAAAAGGGTCGACAACAGTAGGTAAGGGTCACATTCCTAACGAACACAAAACGTATCAGGAATCGTGACAAAGAAACGCGACATTTTCACGAATCGTGACATTTTTTTGTCAGAAATCCTTATTTAGGGCCCATCTTATCGAAGAACATAAGAAATCGTAAGTCGATTTTATTTTTAGATTTTAATTCAATTTCGTGAAAAATGCAAAAATACCGAAAAAATACGACTCTGCTTCTTATCGAGGAACGGCGTATTGTGTTCTACAATTCGAAAAACGCAAAAGTCAACAAAACCCGTGGGCACCGAGGCGAGCGAAGGATCACGTCCCCCCCGGAGCAAAGATGTCAGGAGACGGCACTTTCACCCCTTGACGGACGGCAATTGTCCAAAAAAATACCTTGACGGACGTCCAACTACTAGGTTTTAGTGTACACAGCTCGGTGTTTTACTCCCTTGCCCGCTGTACATTTTTCCTTGACTGACCGTCTCTTGACATCTTTGCCCCGGGGCGCCGAGGCTAGCGGTAGTTTTTTTTGCCGGCAACGCCTAGGATGCTATGGCTCTAGGGGTCTCTTGAGTGGGCTGGCGCAGCTCCATCGCCCCACGCGGGCAGAAGCGACGGGGACAAAGCGATCGAACTTTTGAGCGAAGTCGTGATGTGGTGGTTGGTCGTGTGACTTTGGAGGTGCAGGGCGACGCAAAACTGGATTTGAGGCTGCCTCGTTTTTTTCCAAGGCGTCGCAGGCGGTCTAGGCTGTGCTAAGGGCCTTCGGAGGTCGCGCTGCGGCTGCTCCGGTGGTCTTACCTCTCGCAATGGTGGATTCTCGCCTCTGGATCAGCCGACGACACGGCCCCAATTCGCGTGACCGGTGTCGGTTTCATGGAACATGCCACGTGGACGAACCCCCCAAATTCAATTAGCAAATTCGATAAAACTCGACGAAATAAGTATTTTTGGACTTCTATGTTTGATTTGATTTTTTGTCAAAATCATGAAAATGCCTGCTCGGTAAATCATTTTTCGACCAATCAGACGCAACTTAAATTAAAATCTAAAAATAAATTCGAATTACGATTTCTCATGTTTTTCGATAAGATGGGCCCTGAGAATAGTGTTGAAAAATTCAAAGTTCCACACAAATTGATGTCAGGATAGGATGGATTCCTGACAAAAAAACACGGGCTCACCTTCACGTTTGCAAGTTTTTTTTTTTTTAAACGTGACAGGAATCGTGATTTGTTGTGTTCGTTAGGAATAGAAAAAAAGTATGACATCAGCCACGCGAAGTAGCTCGGGCTGCTGGCGTATGATAGGAACGCGTGCTATTATACGATAGAGCTACATACGTACATACATATATACCTGGTAGTACATAAGATACGTAGAATACATACCAGGAAGCACTTTTAGGCAATAGTATTTATTGAATGACTGGGCACCTTAACCCCAAAATCGTCGGAACGTCATCCTTGTTTCGCAATACGATTTTTTTGATATCTAGGACCATCGGTTTGTTCACCGGGTTGCCCTTTCAGTTTACGAAAAAACAGTTTTCGGGTGAGGTACGGAGCTCCTCAATCGAGGAGCCTCAACAAAAAAAATGGTGCACCTCTACCGTAGCCAAAGATGTCGGGAGACATGTCAAGCAAGGCAAAACATGCGCTGTCAAGGGTGTAGGGCCGAAGTGTTCCACACTAAAACCTAGTAATTTGGTGACAGTCACGGCATGTCAAGGCAAACCTGCTGTCTGTCAAGGGTTGAAAGTCCTGTCTCCCGACATCTTTGACCGTAGCATGTTTGATGTGTCAAAAATGCAACGCAGGGAGATGGTATGATCCAACATGCGCGCAGGGTGATAACGATAACGCTGCACGCTCTTCCAGCCGGATGATACCCCCGCGCTTCTCGTTTTGAATACGGTGGGGTACCCGGTTTAAGAGAGTCCAACTTCAGAGAAACGGACTTAAGAGCGGTCAAATCGTCTTTGTCGCGCCTTCTGACGCCTACACGAAAACCTACCTGGTGTATAACATCCAATCTGAGACAAGAGCGGCACCGAGTTAGGGGCGGTAATACTGGCCTGTTCCGACGAGCTCTTATATCGGGTACCCCACTGTACATGATATGATCCCAAAAGGGATAAAACGGGGGGCAAAACACGTTCGATACGACATATCGAGAGTTGGTTATTTCTGGATATTGCGATATACAGAGCAGTGGTCCGTCTATAGTGCCGGTGTGTGCCAGCCGGAAATGTCGGCACTATAGCGGAAACCGGAACTACTCCGCATAGTGCCGCTACTGGTTGTTCCCATCTGTGACAAACGATTTCACGGGCACTATAGCGGGCAATCGGCACTACTCAACCTGAACTACAGAGGGACCTCTATGGAGTAGTAAGGCGGTGGTGTGCCCGATCAATATGACCGCCTTATTGGGGGAAGCCGCCTTATTCATTCCAGGTTATGAGTGCAGTTCCCCAGCGCGCCAAGCGATTTCGACCACCGTATATCGGGATACCGCCTTACTCAGACCGCCCTATTGGGGGACCCCCACTGTAATAAGTAGTAGTGCACTGAATTGGTATAAATTTCCCTTCAGCAGTGCAGAAGTAGTAAAAGGGTCAACCAATTCAATCAACTCACCGACGCAGCACTGCAGCAGCCCCAGCAGCCCCATCGCAGCCGCCGCAGTCCCCAAAGCCACGCCAACAACGCTCGGCCCCACTCCGCCCCGCCATCGCCACCCAAGCAAGCGACCTCCATGAAAGCTGCCAGAACCTTGCAAGCTCCTCTCGTCCGATTTCCGATATTCGTTCGGTCTCTCCTCCCGTTTTCTTCTCCCCCTCTTCCTTCCCACAGACAGATCCTCTCTGAGCCCGCGTCCCCTTGCTACTGCTCTTCCTGCATTGGTTCCTGTTTCGCTTCCTGCTAGGCCTCCCGTAAGCCCTTCCCCTGATGCCCCCCTTGCTGCCCCATTCCTTGTTTCCCTTCCAGCTAGGTCTCTTACGAGCCCCCTACTTGCTACGTCCCTTCCTGTCTCGCTCCCTTTTTCAAGCCCTGCTTGGCCTCCCGCTAGGTCTCCTGATTTCCTGCCTGCTCCGATTCTTGCTTCGCTCCCTGCTAGGTCTCCTATGAGCCCCCCCCTCGCCGCTCCTCTTGCTGCTCCATTCCTCAACTCATCTCCCGCTACGCCCTCCGTTCCACCTGGAAGAGGGCCAATGCAACCACTCCCTTCTTCTTCCGCCGCTAAGCCTCCTGCTAACCCCGGCCGACGGTCGATGCACCCGCTCCCAGCTCCGCCGCCCGCACGGCCTCCTATGAGCCCTCCCCTTTCTGCTTCCCTGTTTACTCCGCCCCCTCCTTCACTTCCGGCTAAGTCTCCTGCTTGCCCTCGCCGAGGGTCGACGCAACCACTTCCTACTTCTCCCCCCGCTAAGCCTTCTGCTAAGCCTGGCCGAGCGCCGATGCACCCCCTCCCCGCCTCCCTCCTTCCAACCACGTCTCCGGCAAGCTCGCCCCGTGCTGCTCCATTTCCTGTCTGGCTCGGCCTTCCTTCTCCGCCCCCTGCTATGCCTCCGGATACACCCGGGCCAGGGGCGGTGCACCCGCTCCCCGATCCCCCTCCTGCTCCGCCTCCTGTTAAGCGTGGCCGAGGACTAGGGCCACCCCCCTCAGGGAGAAAGTTGGCGCTGTTGCCGTCATTGCTATAGCTTCGAGGTTGCCGCCAGGTAGCGTTGGAGATCATCGCGGCTAAAGGGATGGCAATGGTTGTTGCCGCCCTTTGCTAAACCCTACCGGGGCACCTTTCAGCTTTAGAACTGCACAAACGTTTTAAGGGAGAAAGTACTTGGAATTAGTGTCGGACATTTTTTGCAGAAGAATATATCATACCAGGTATATATCATGTATATATACAAGAGCTTTTTGCACGCACGTTGTAGGGAAGAAAATACTAGGTAATACCGCGGAACATATTTTTTCGCAGTATCACATTCACAGTACAGTAGCAGGGGCCCCCCAGTAAGGCGGTGGTGTGCCAGAGCAAGATGACCGCCTTGTCGGGGGAAGCCACCTCACAAATTCCAGGTTATGAGTGCAATTCCTCAGTCGCGCCAAAAGCGACTTTGACCGCCTTATATCGGGATACCGCTATACTCAGACCGCCTTATTGGGTGACCCCTACTGTAATTTGGACCATTTTACCTTATCAGAACTGCACGCACGATGCAGGGGAGAAAACCACTTGGAATTAGTGTAGGGTAATTTTTGGAAGAGCAAAAGGGTGGCGATGGTCGTTGAGTCCTGAGGAGCGGCACGCAAGTTTTAGGGGGGTACAATACTTGCGATTAGTGTGGGACAGTTTTGGCAGTAGAATTCCACCCTAGTTTCCGGCACAAATTACTTGAGTTTAGAGTTGACTGATGTTTTGCAGTAGGAAAAGCGTTCACCCCTTTACAACCGCCACCACTGTTTAGTGGAGAAACCACTTGAAACTAGTGTAGGATTAGTTTTGCAGTAGGACAAGAGTGGCAATGGCGGACAACAACTGTAGTTCTGCGTCACTTTTCAGGGGAGAAGTACTAGGAAATTTGCGTGCAATATTTTTTGCGGTACTATTTAATAGTAGTGGTCCGTCCCTCTATAGACAATCGGCATGTGCCAGCCGGAAATGCCGACAGCTACTCCGTACACTCCGTCCCCGGTTGACATGCCGGTCCCCGCCTCCCACTCCGGTCTACCATGCTACCACAGGGTCAAGCAGGCGAGGGATGCTTCGACAAACCGCGACCACTTCACTACAGGTTGTTCCCATCTGTGTCAAGCAAAGATGTCGGGAGACAGGACTTTCAACCCTTGACAGACAGCAGGTTTGCCTTGACATGCTGTGACTGACACCAAACTACTAGGATTTAGTGTGGAACACTTCGGCCCTACACCCTTGACAGCGCATGTTTTGTCTTGCTTGACATGTCTCCCGAAATCTTTGGTGTCAAGCGTTTTCACATGCACTATAGCGGGCAACCGGCACTACTCAACCGGCGCTTTAGAGGGACCCCCACAACTGTAGCTAAAGGGTCAGGTGCGCGAGGCGGGGGAAACGGTCGCCACTGGTTTAATACGACTACTGGGGCTGGAAGTTTTGTCCCGAAGAGTAGCAGGTAGCAGACAGGATTGAAAATCTCCGCTGGGTGTGCTATACGTGAGACTAAATTATTGTTGGTGTTGATGATGCGGTTTGTTTTTTTAAGAACAGAGGGACAAGAAAAGAACGGCAGACAGGCAGGCAGGCGGACAGGACAGACACAGGCAGATAGGGGGGGGGAACGAAAAGATCTGGGAAACTGTTACGGAACAGTAGTAACGTATATACCCATTTTAATATCCCGTGACACGTCCATGTAGGTGGGATTACCTCCTTTTCGGTCTTATTCCGCGTCAAGACCACGTTGGCTTTGATCCGGGATACAACCTAACAAGGTCTTAACTCGGGGTAAAATGCCATGCGCGCGATTGTTCGGCGAGCACGGTTCGTGGATTCCTACTGGACATCCTGACGCATCCATGAAACAAACATTGGGCTGTCATGCCAAAAGTTTTCCCTCCCCAATTCTCAGTATCTGTTTACTTTCTTTTCATTTTGTATGTATTTAAGTTTTTAATATTATTTCTTATTCTTCTTTTCTTTCTTCCTTGCAAGTAATCTGGTGTACTGACTTGCTTATATCCCACCCTCGTGCCCATTGCGTTTGGCAATGCATGGCCAAATCACCTCACTGTATTTGCAATGTGTATCTATCTCTGTCTTGTAATTCGTGGTCACAAGGCTCGTCTCTCTAGGAGGAGGCATCGGCAAGGACACTGATTGTGCTGGAGCTAGATGGGTGGAAATATCAGTTTAACGTGAAAACACACATACACAAGGGTCTTGTATCAAGTTGTATCACAAATAGGTGCACATATGTATAAATATATACGAAGTATTTACGTATTTTCCCGAGTTAAGACCGGGTTTGGGAAACAGGAGGCAAACCGGTCCCATCAATTTATTTTTCATGACAAGCCGACCTCCAGTACCTGGTCTTATCTCCCGCACAGTCTTAAACCCGGGCGGTCTGAAAGCGGGTATACCACTCACAACAAAACTAATGCTTATATTCGTCTTACGTGTTTTGTACGCTGTATATACATGTCATCAAAACAATCTAAAAAATGCTCATCCGTTTGGGACTATAGTACAACATAATAGTGGGAACAAACGAAAGTGCTGCTTAAAACAACGACTATTGTAGGAGGGCTATGCGTTAGCTGACTAGACGCAAGTGCTATCTTGCACGCCAGCCCTTACCCAACCCGACCCCTACCCTAACCATAACCCCGACCCCAACCCTTTGGGGGGCTCGAGGTCGGCAGGGGTTCCGTCGCATGTTTCATTGGCGTTCTTTTTTGCAAAAAACAATGGCCGGACGAAACGCCAGCCTCGACCAATCAGACACTGGTGTTAAACGAGAAAACTGGCAAGGTGGTTTTAACGGCGTAAAAACAACAGAGGGATCCCTTTCCAAACGCCTGAAGCCTCCGCCTCAGTCCGTCCCGGCGGTCAACAAACATGGGAGGCATCTTGCAAAAACCAAACGGGGGTTTCGTGACCCGGGATTTTGGGGCTCTGCTGCTGCTCGGTAGCATTGCGTTGCTGAGCCACCGCTGCTGCCACCGCCGCTACTGCTGCTACCGCCGCCACTGCTGCTACTGCTGCTAGGCGGCCATGCTGTTTGTTGAAATGGAGCCCGTACCTAGGGCTAGTGGACGTAATAACAACAACAACAACAACAACGATTTCGGTCCACCATCCACCAACGACTGCTGCTGCTGCTGCTGCTGTTAGCTACTCTCTCGCTAAAATCGCGCATTGTTATCGCTGGGAAGCCACTATTGTTTGTGATTGCTGTTTGTTGCCTTTGGCGCCTGCAGTGCGATCTGGGGCTAGGCGAGGCGACAACAACAAAAAGTTACTGATGACACTTCCGTCAGGCATCTACCAACGCACGCAAGCTGACGACAAATACAAACATCTCGCTGCGCGAGCTCTCAGCGACAGCAACAACATATTACGTAGTATTCAGGGCTTATCGGGCTGCAGGGGTAGTCTATCACAGGAGGCGTGTTCGAACAACATCGCACACATCGGACACACCACGATCTAGATCATCTAGATCCTACCAGATGTATATCTGTCCTTATGCCATGTTATGCGGGACCTGTGTAGTCCAGATCCAACCCAGGAATGATGTGCTAGATCGTTCAGATCGTCCGGTTCTCACCCGGCAACACGGTCTACAGGTCATGCAGATCATCTTGACCAGGGATCTATCTACCCTAAGAGACATAAGCCATGCATAGGGATCTGTCTGATCTGTTCGACGTGTGCAACATTGCAAGGAGACGTAGTATACCTTCCGTCGAGCATGATACCACAAGCAGTGTGCTGCTGCGCGCTCAAACCATCAATACACAGGCTGCTGTCAATCGAAGATGCGATAAGATCGCACTTGCCACTATCAGTATATTTTTTTTATATATCGCTCCCGTGTACCAAGATCGCAAAAGGGTTCATAAATCAGACCGGTATCATACTTTGTAAATCCTAAATGTCTGGTAGACGACCCGAGATGCAATTAATATTCATGGTCAACGGCGTCACTAAGGTTACTTACGGTATAAAATGTGCACACTTTCTGGTTTAGGGGTGATAAGGGCTATATGGCAACGGAACCAATATCTTGTCAACAACAAACTATTTCGAAGATGCTCGCCAAAGTATCAATGTACCTTGTAACGCTTGCCGCATATTATGAGCGCGAATCTTCCAAAGAAAAAAAAAAACTTCAAACTTCCAAAAAACTACTTTCCTGGCGGCATCTTGGGCCAATATTTGCCTAGAAAAACTCAGCGAAACGTTGGATTCGGACGGGCGAGATTCTGAGTCTTGAACAGAAATCGATCAACGAAGTCAATGACTGCGTCATGAAATCTGAACGTGGTCCGTTCGTTATCGTTGGGGCTCCGGCCCACCCTAGGTTCACAGTACGTAGTGTTCACACTACGGTCATTGACATTTGGCCCGCGCCGATCAGGCGACTGAGAACAAACTACTTGGCGGCTGGCGTGTAGAAAACAGGGAGACAATCTTGCTCGCCCTCCAACAGCAAAACACAAACGTTTGAAAGGGAAACGCGAATGACAACGCGGGCAATCTCTCGCCCCCTCCCTATATAGCGTACAGTATTAGAACATGGGTCAACACAACCTCTTCGAGGCTGTTATATCTCCGTCCACCGGCCTTGTCTGCCTCGACTCGGGTTGGCCGTGGGTTGATTTTACCCCCGAGGGCGAAGATCATGGGTTGATTATTTCTCGAGATCGAAGGTTTGTCATGGTTGTTGATCAGCGTTGACTGAGGTATGTTGACAACTGGCATGTTGCGCCGCCTGAAAAAAAAAAAAAGCACGACGTATTTACGCATGCGACCAAAAAAATTATTTTCTTCGTTTTGCGCGCAGCGGTGGCACGGGAATCTTTTCAGCCAACAGACTGGTTCAGCCACGTGTACGGACACTGGGCGTGCTGGATGTCGATGGGTGGAAATACCAGTTTAATGTGAACAACACACCCACCGACACAGATATTGTAAAATAAATACATAAATATTCTTCTGGTTTTTACAGGATAGTGTTTCCACTAGCATGGGTCTTAAGGCCTGTTCTAACGAGGAACAAATCCAAGTTGCAAAAAACTTTTTAGAATTTGTCTTTGATTGCGTTTTTGATGAAAACAGAAAATACTAAAAATAATCGCCCAAAATTTGATAGTTCATCCAACTCGACGTGGCATAATTAAGCTAGCCGAAGTGGGGTGTAAAAATATGCGAATTTGAGCTGTCTCGACGGCTACTTCAGCAGAGACGAGACTGAGCGAGAAACTTCGAACCTTTGACGGAAGGCGGCCGGGGCAGCTGCAGTTCGACCGCCAAAGGCTCTTAGCACCGCCTAGCGCGTCGGCGGCGCCAATAAACAAATCAAGGCCTTCGCAAACCCAGGTTTCCATTCCGGTGCGCCTCCTGACACCACACGAGCACCAGCGCATCGATCAAAAGCACGTGGCAATGGTAATCACGACTACGCGGCGAGATATAAGTCAAGATCACGCGGCGAGATATAAATCACGACTACGGGGACATTTAGGAGCCATCTCCGGGTTTTAGGCCTTGAGTTTCGGGTCGGGGTTCGGGTCAGGGATTCGATAGCTCCATCGCCGCCGCTCTGTCCAGTGCTCGTGAAAATGATAATCACGACCACGTACGCCGTGATCTACAAACAACGAATACGGGAACATTTAGGAGCCATCCCCTGGTTTCAGGCCTTGCGTTTCGGGTCGGGGGTTAGGGTTAGTACTTCGATAGCACCATCGCCGTCACTTTTGTCCAGTGCGTGGGGTACAAGGGTTACTCCCGCCCAGCCGAGAGACCCCAAGAGCGATACACAAGAGTACGGGCCCGCCAGCAGGAAACCCCGTTACATAATCTGAGCATAGGCCTAAGGCCAACTCTTACCATAAACTGATTTTGAATCCAAACTGCGGGTTTCAAAACCTTCGTAGGCGTGTTTGACCCGGGGAACAGGGGAATCGGGTTCGCGTTTCTTAAATTTCGAACAGGCGTTTTGCAAGACGCATCCAACGGCGGTTGCCGTTTATTCAGGCCAATTCTTACACAGTCGGATTCGTGACTCGAAAAGGGCTCGTTCCGACTGGACTTTTTTCGACTGGATTATTCTGGGCCTCTTTCTTATCGTCAGTCGAGTTGATTTTACAGTTTTGCGTTATTTCTGGAGGCGGTTGGTGTGAGGGAGTAAGTGCTGCTGTATAGCAGTCAACAGTGGATTGGAAGCTCTGTGCTCCGTGCGTTATCTGCGAGCAACGCGTGCTCCACACGCGACGAACCCTCGTCCAAGCTGGTGGCGTTTTTTTTTTTTTTTTTTTTTTTGCTCATCCCATCTATTATCTTCGCAATTTGTC
>JBBMKB010091873.1:0-11196 GCA_037833945.1 Alaria marginata
AAAGCACCCCCGGTGATGATATTTTCAAAGGTCAAAAAGTTATCACCGGGGTGTGCTTTCATCCGTGTTATACGGTACTTGGACGGGTACACCTCTAGTGTACGGCGTATTGCACTTATCCTGGTCGACGATAACTAACAATATTCATATTATTGATAGATGGTGGCAATCAACGGATAATTAGATGAATATAACGGATATTATTGATAGACGGTGACAATCAACGGAAGAACAACGCCCGGCGGAAATAATCATGACAACTCAAGCGCGGAAAATATAAAAATATAAAAACAGAGGTGCTTTTGGCTTGCTGGTCCCAGCTCCCTTCGAAGCGACGCGATTTTTCCCGTCGGGTACAAGAGGCGGAGTTCCGATGTGAGAGCCAAGGAATCAAGTAACCAGGATGGAACATGCATATTTTACGTACATACACGTCATCGTCATCACTCCGACCTACGACCGCCGTAGGGCGACGTCGGCGGCACTGCTGACCACTATTAATAGAAATAATTGCTATAGTCTAGTATTCGACCAGTTTCAATAACACCTTTTGGGACTGAGAGAGGGAAAAACTGCCAAATATAGAACGATAAATGATAAATGACGATTACCGATAACAGCATCAGCAACACCAAGCAGCCCGAGTTGATGGGGTATCAAATATAGGATCACAGGGGATGTGTCCGAACTCAAACGTAAGGAGCTGCCCGACAAGCACGCAGCATTGTGATACTGATGATGCTGCAAGTCCCTCCTTTGGAGACGCTCGACCATGATCGCACTCAGCGCTTGTTGAGTTGGCTGTCGGTATACACTAGTAGTATAGAGAGGTCCGAAGAGGGTGAGTTAACAACTTGGAACTTGTGTGGAAAAAATTAACTCACACACTGTAGCACCTCTGTGGCGTAGTTTTGTGATCACAGAACTTGTATCTCTCTAGGATAGAAGAATCGGCACGGACACTGGTTGTGCTGGATGTCGACGGGTAGAAAGAACGGTTTCATGTGAAGAACACACACACACACACACTGAGGGATTTTCGGAAAAATGCCGAAAACATCACGGGTAGAGTTCGAAGAGATCTGGCTTACATTTACGAAGGACTGTAGTAATCAGGACCCACGGCATAGACAAAACCCTACCAGGGTATATATGAAGCCGTTTTTACTAGCCATTTTTGGTCCTGACTATTATGGTCCTCCGTGATATTAACAGAATCTTCTGTAGCGCCCCGTACTACCCGGTCACTCCGCCGGACACAAAGCACTACGACGGCGGTAAGTGTCCCGATGACGCCTTGGGGTTAATCATTGCACAGCTTGCAATAAGTTGATTCAAAATGTTTGCTGCTTGTATTTTACTATTTACGAGGGACCATAGTAAATAGGACCAAATATTGTTAGCAAAAATAGGGAAATATGTAGGCTTTTGTGTTTTCCGTAGGTCCTATTTACTATGGTCCCCCGTAATAGATACGTCATTTTGGTCTGAATCGCGCAACGTGCCTTCTCCGCCTCTACAATGAGCAAGCATATTTCGACAAAACAGTAAAGCAACCGCAACAAAAGAAAAGAAACACAGGTGCGGCGATGCTTACCTTGAGCCATCTTAGAAGAGAAGGGTAGCGCGCGGGCTGGTCGTCTGTTCATGGTTTAGGTTTGCCTTCTCCGTGTAGGGTTCACGGAATGGCGGTGGTATGGTCCGAGGAGGGGGGCTACCTACGAGCTGATTGTGATGGCGAGCCACCAATGCCATATATGATTAATACTACTACTGTAGTCTAGACTATTGATAGAGCTTCAATAGCTTGTTTTGGTCGTATTTTCACAATGCATTTTGTTGACAGCTTATGACCCGGCTGATAGCCTGGATAGCTCGGGTGGATGACTGGTCGTTCATTTGTCGCTTCTAAAAACGAAGCTGCAAAGAACGGGCTACAGCAATAGTTGAAGACAAGAAAAAAAGGTCAAGCTTGGCTTGCGTTAGTAAACAGAGTATAGTAGCAGGCGGAGAGAGATGAGGGGTGAAGCTCGACTTGCGTAGACAGTAGACAACCGTAAACAGCAAACAGAGAGGCGTGCACCTATAAAATGAGCCGTGACGCCGTGACGGTTAGAATGTTAGAATAGGACTATAATCCAATCGTCATGGTCAATAGGTGTCCCCCATCGTGTACTGACGGTATACAGAGTAGAGTACCTGGAACCGATATGTTTTAGCCTAAACAAATGTGAAATATACCTGGTACTACTAGATATACACTCTGTCTGCAGCGCGGCCACAGTGCACTGGCTGTGGTCGACTTCAGAGTACTCGTAGACGGCTTGCGACGAGACCAGCCCCACGAGAGCTATTAGAAGCTCAAAGTCGTCAGTTTCTGTATGCGCCGGGTTGGTCGGAATCGGTCTTCTTACGTCTGAAAATGACCCACGAATGATGCAATCCGTGATGCCCAGACGAGCGACCGAGCGAACACAAACCGATACAACAATACTACAATAATACCGGCACGTAAATAAATAAAAATAATTAAAACGACAAATCCTGCACAGCTGCACACGCCGCGATAACAATTTCCACAATAAAAGAGAAATAGAAAAACCTCTCCTCTCGCTTGTGAGCCGTCTATTGTCACTGGTTATCTCCGTGAACCCCTTTGCCCTTTGCCATACATGGTAATCCCCGTTAACCCCTCTACCATGTTGCACCCTTCGCCGAGGGGGAAGTACTTCGAACTAGAGCTTTGCTGCTGTCGGATTGTTGTGGAGTTGGGAAAGCTTTATTTAGTACCAGGTAGTTCACATGATCGCGGCAGTGTGTCCGGACCAAACAAGTCCTGATCTACCGTTCCCGAGCTAACATTCACTTACCCCCTGCTTACCCGGCGGATAATATCGATCTGCTTGAACCGTCCAAACCATTGCCACGATTCGTCGACATCGTTACACGTTTACCGCAACTTTGTCGATTTCCCGTTCCAGAGGAAACGTTACCGGGACGTTTGTGATTTTCCGTTAACGTCCACATGTCCGTTGATGAAATATCTGTATCTGCCGTGACCGAAAACAAGTTCACCGCGATGTATCGTTGATGTGCTGTATCGCCCCCCAACAAGCGCGAGAGGTCATCGACTACCTGTTACAGTCTAAATATGTTTCCGAGGGAGCATCGATCAACCGTTACCGATCCAACCGGCACCGCGATGCCTCTTGCCCGCCAAACATCCACCGCGATACTATTGATGCATCTCATTCCCTATACCATTAACTTTAACTTGTTGATTTTCCGTTACCGTTCGAACATTTTCCGACGAAACACTGTTGTTCTACCTTTATTTACACCGGTCACACGGTTACCGCAATGCCTCGTTATACCGTAAACACAGTTCAGCAGTACCTCGATGATACTAAAAAAACTATCATACCGATGTATCGCTCCCAAACAAAGTTTACCGAGAAGTTCTTCAGTTACCGTTGACGTCAACTTTTACCGATGAAACATTGATCTCTGCCTAAACCGATAAGACGACTACCACGGTACCTCGTTACCGACAAAACGTTACCACGATACGTTGATTTATCGTTCCCGAGCAAACGATCCGGAAAAATGATGGATGTTCCGTTGCCGTCCAATTATTATACGATGAAATATCGATCTATCGTTACCAAGCAAACTGTTAGGCGATGCCTCGTTAACGTCACAACGTTACCACGATATTAATGATGTGCCGTTCCCGGAAAACACGATCGAGAAGTTATTAATTCACCGAAATCGTCGAAATATTTACCGATGAATTGTCAATACTTCGTACTCCGTTTCGCAAAAAGTGTTTACCGCGACGCCTCGTTAACGCCAAAGCTTTCTCGAAATATAATCGATGTATCGTCTCAGAGCAAACGTTGTGGTATCCCTTCTCCCCCGTTCCGGCGATATACTTTGTGGAACTTGGTCCCTCGCCATACCTGGCAGGCGTTATCGCCCGCCTGAATGAAGATGTGTTCTCCCCGTTCTCTCAAAAGGCATCACAGGTGAGCAGCAAAAAACTACGACAAGATATGTGACATCGAAGCAGCCCTCGAGTGAGTGACCACCGCAGAGCCAGAGGCACCCTTGCGTAGCAAGCAGTAGTCGGACCTAGGATCCTAATACCTTTTCACACAACAAACGTATCGCGAGATGATACTTATATACCGTTACGCTCTAAACGTTGACGACGAAATATCGATTTACCGTTACCCGAACGGTCCCGCGATACCTTGCAAAACGGTACCGCGATATTGTCGATGTGTCCTTCTCGAGAAAACGTTACCGAGAGGCTATTTATTGGTTATCCTTTATCGTCCAAATATTACGGGGGACCATAGTAAATAGGACCTACGGTACACACTAAAATCTATATATTTACCTACTTTTACTGTTAATATTATAGCAATATTTGATATTTTTGGCCCTTTTTACTATGGTCCTTCGTAACAGTTGCTGATAAAGTACCCGTCTAACGTCGCTGATCAAACGTTTACCGTGATACCTCGTTATACCGTCAAAACGTTGTCGACATATTGTCGATTTGTCGTTTCCGAGCAAAGTTTGTCGAGCAGATTGATCGACCGTCATCGTTCACTTTCTTTCCGCAAAAGATTAACCTACAGTTACCAAGGGGACGTCTACGGCGAGGTATTGTCATCGTCAAACCCTCTTCGCGATGTTACCCCACACATAAACAGCAAGAATACATTGACGGATCGTAGGCATACCGGTCCCGAGCAAACGCTTACCGAGTAAATACTCACTAACCGTTCGTTGTAGCCCAAATAAATATGTACCGAAGGGCATTGCCGATCTACCGTTATCACTCCAGAGGGAAAAGGGAGATAAGCATCGAACGCGTGTGTGTTGTATGTTTGGTACGTAAGAGCGATGATGGAGGGCCCTGCTATTATTGTACATACACGTCTACTGTGCTGTCGTTCGTAGCTCCTTGCACTATACCGAATGATTCAATGGCTCAACACCGACCTGCACCAGTTCCTGTTACCCTTGCCGTAACCAACTTATGGGGGTCGCTTGAAAAAACGGCCCCCCATTTCGCACTCGGCCTTTTGTCAGTTACAAAGCACGCGACGACCGCGAGAGGCGCGAGTCTTCTGTACCCGAGTATATTTTTGGATTTCGGTATAGGCGCTAGCCATTTAATTTACATAATGCATATACTGTATTTTTACGTTTGGCGGCACCTGTGTTATGCTACAAGTAATATTAGTGTACACCGAAGCAATACTAGAGACCTGGATGCGGGAAGGGTTGCGATTTTGGTGTCGTCGCTCTTACCTCGGACTCGGCCTCCACCTCGTCATCGCTTTCGTTTGTGGAAGATGTAGATGAAGGCGCTGTCCCTGAAGCCGTGGAGCTTTGAGACGCATTGCCTGAGTCGGACACATCGTGAGGAAGGGCAGTTGGGTGAGAAAAGAGCTCAAGTTACTTCATCGTTATTGGTGTTGATGCTTTTTGTTTTACTTCTCCTGTTTTCCACACGACAATGTGCATGCAGCATGATGTTCGACAACAACGGCAACTTACCAACATCCCCACGAACAAGACAATCAAGGGAAACAAAGCAAAAAACAAACCTACGAGTATGGAAACCTGTAAAATCCTCTGCATAAAACTGTACACAAATGCGAGATAGACAACAACTACTTGTTGCACATAACATGCAGTACAAATATGTCATCGTCAACTTTTTCATCGCTGGTATTTAGTTGCCAGATACTGCGTTAGTGGCCAGATACTGCGACGAAATCTAAGTGCAGCATGGATCTGCGAGTAGTAGCACTCTGCAGGTTTAGGCCCTTCTCCCGCTTGGTACTCTGATCCCGCCCGGACCTGTGAGCCTTCCAAGCTGACCCTGAGTGTACCATTAGCCGCCGGCAGGGCCCACGAACATAAAACCTCATGATGCCACACCAAACTCGAAGGTTTCCACTCTTAAGCGACTACAGCAAAACGCAAAAGACATTATTAAGCCAACATAAAGTGTATTGAACGGCCTGTAGGTTGTACTTCGAAGAGCCGTCCTTCGTTTAGTCGCCGCCAAGCGCCACAGATGCAATACCACATGTGACGCAAGATTTTGGAAGCTGACTACTAATATCTCGACAACGAGGAGAGTGAGTGTAAACGTGTAAACGCCGAGCGATACGTCCTGTCTTTAGAAGGATCTCGCCCCCCCCCCGCATTGTTAAATAATCATATCGGCTCTGAAAATCTTCGCAGGGTGTGTGTTAGCTTGTGTGTATTTTTTTACGATATATATGGTATATTTATGCAGGGCTGGTCGTGAATCGGAGCCAAAAATCTATTAAATAATACCAGGTAGTTATTTAAAATCGGGTTCGGCGGAGCCGGTTAATTCACTATACATATATGTATAAATATGATATCGAAGCGAAACCGATCGAGCAAAGCGAACCAGGTCAGCGAAACGAGCCCCAATCATCGACCTTACCCCGCACCCCCCCCCCCGCTGACGAGAGGAGCACTCTAGCCGCAGTAAAATACGTTTAGAATAATGTAAATAGCTGACAGAGAGTCGCGACCATTTTGCGATTCTAGAGTCGCAACCATGGTTTGGCGATCCCAGAGTCGCAATCGTGGTTTTGCGATTCAGATGTCGATTGAATCGTGTGCTATGTTGAATCAGATAAATCGGTTGCATTTCACAGTCCTTATCATAACACTCTGTACGTGCAGCAGTAGGTATACTGTGAAAATGAACGGCGGGCGCATACACGATTTCCACAACTATTAATAGCTCGACTATCATAACTCCCAAACGGACCCTCCTCTGTCTACAATATGAACATGAACGGCGGACGCAACCAGCCCGGAACAACCAGCTCGACTAACGAGGATACCTTACCGCTCATTCGAGAAAATGGTTGACATACTCCTTTAAATTATATGTAAGCCTAACCCTAACCCTAACCCTAACCCTAACCCAGTCAAACGCAATAAACCAATCAATGTAGGGTTAACCCCCTTCTTCTGGTACACAGTGTGCCTCAACCATTTTCTCGATTAAGTGGTACCTGGTAAGCTCTACTGCGATCAACTCCAAAATGGATCCTCCTCTGTCTACAATATGAAAATTAACCAACGGCGAGCGAATAAGAGTTTTTCCACAATTATTAGCTCGACAAACCCCAAAATTACATTCCCTTGCCTGCACTCTGCGATATGATAATGAACGGTGGACTCATACACTTGTTCTATATTCAACTATTAGTAGCTCGACTATTTTCACTGCAGCTCCCAACGGGGTCCCCCTTCAATTTCAGGTGGTACATACATACGTCTCTAGAACGAGTAACGAGGGTGCAGTGATGAAGGGGGTTGAAACGGGAGGAAATTATTCCTACGTAGTATGCACAGGACACCAACCACTGCCTGAAGAACGCGTCCAACACTACGGAAGAGAAACATGCGAGAGAACAAAGTTTCGAAGTTCATTTGTATTCAAGGTTCTCGCTTGTCTGCCTCAAGTGAAAAACAACGGACGCTTACTCGTACCAATCCTCTACATCCAGTAGTATGCTCAACAACAATAACAACACCATTTACTATTTCTCCGTAACAGCAACAAAATAATATCAGCCGGTAGGGAATAAAAACTACCAGGTAGGGCGTATAGAATACCGAGACGACTATAATAGGAGCCGATCGACAACAAGGCGGACATCAATCATAAAGAGCACAGCAAGCTCTCTTATATCTCCTACTTCCAGCCTCTCGCTCGCCGGCGGCACGAGCGAGCGCTCGTAGCGGGTACGCGTGAGGCATCTCTTGTGTTACATAATTAGCATAATCATAACGATCATCATCCCTGTGCATGACGCATCTCTCTCTATTAGTGAGTGTATCCGTCCGCTCTCTCTCTGGCTCTCTCTTTCTATCTCCGTCTCGCTCCGTTCTGCCTCTCCCTATCTGCTTTGCTATTATGGAGCAACTCACTCGAACCATCATAATATAATAACCTGCTGTGGTTGTAGTGCTGTTGTTGTTGTTCTGATGTTGTTCTCACATAAAACCATCGCCGCCGTAACCTCCACAGTCTGTGGTCACAAGACAGCGAGCAGTGAAATAGTACTCATCATGTAGTCATACCCCAGCAGTCACACAGCAGCAGTAACAACGCCTAGTGTTAATAATACCTGTGATAAGGTACCACAACAGGTAGGTACTGCTGTGGGTGGTAATAATACCTGGTAGACTTCAAGCAGATGCATGATAGCTCTGAGAAGCTTTGAGAACAAGTCCAAAGTTTTTAAATTCCAAAAATTATGCACAATAAATTCAAACCTCAGCCTATCAGATTACTCCCTACCGGGCATCAGTATGACACGGCCTCTCAAAACCTTGCACTTGTGGGCTGCATGGATTATTCACAGGGAAAATACGCAACGCAGGGGCAAGGAAGTGAACGGGGATGCGTACGTGTGTAGAGAATCTCGGAATCTCTCACGCCGCCAGCCAGTGATTGCTGCGGACCAACTCGAGCGAAGAGCCGGCAGGTCCCCCCGCGATCGGTTATGAAGATGCGCCTAGTTCCGAGGGGGCTGGAACTGCCCTTGGGGTAGCTCAAGTTGGCTGTTTTTTGTCTTGAAATGTAGGTGTTCGTTTTCCGTGATTTTGTCTTTTGAAATTGTTTGTTTTCTTTGCCGCCTTTTTTTTTGCAATTTGCTTTCAAAAGCGCTGCTGCTGAAGTTTTGTCGAGCAAGCAGAGAGAGGTAGGTGTGTGTGCCGCCTGCTACGATGGGTGCAGCAAAGGGAAGGGTCTCTACTATGCGTAGCACAGGCTCTGTGTGGACCCGCGAGGGAGTGGGGTGCGCACATCAGAGTGCGCAGCAAGCAAGCGGGTCCACGCATATACATACGTGGAACACTGTTTTTCAAATCGTTCCAGAGCAAACACTCGCAATGATGCGAGAAAGTCTCAGAAGCAACTCCTCTTCCTCCCTACTCTTTTCCTGCCTGTGCACAATCCCGCAACAAAGCAAAGCCTTTGCGACGGGCAACGATGCGCGACGCATGGCCCACCTTCTGTCCGCTTGGCCTCTTTGCCTGGGTCCACGAGTGAACGCCTCGCCGTAGCCATCTTGCGAGTTCTCGAACAAGAACAACAGCAGTGTGGTCTTGAATATGCGGTCTGGGGACGTACAGGGCTTTTGATTTTTTGTGCAACATGCGGAAACATTGGAAACCCGGGGTTGCGCATCAAATCTCCCCTCTTAGGTTTTGATTGGATCTGTGATGCGTGCTTGTTTTTACACGCCTGGGTGTGCCTGCCTGTACTTGTGCTGCCTGAATAAACTCCTCTGTGCTAAACAAGCCTCCGATCATATTCGTCAAGTGCGACGGTAGATGACGAGCAATAGACCAGATGCAGCACACGAACTTGAGAAAATCTAGGTATACCCCCTCCACCCGTGGCATAGGTGATGAATTACTTTGCACATGCATGTCTACTCGTATGCATCCGTGGTTTAAACAAGAATACTCGGTTTGAGGCAATATCGCCTCGCAGCATGGATTGCTCGTTCAAAACATTGGCACTACTACTGTAGTGGCCCACCCGGATGATTTCTTACGAACGTGTATACCTATAACGCGCGTAGGTATACAAATTGTATGAAGACTAGAATCATGGAACACGATTCTTCGTCTCGTCGGCATTCGGCGGGCATAGGCCAGCCGGTGATTCCCAAGGGGCTAATGCGCGACAGCGCCAACGTAAGGACTAACACACCCTATCATGTATTGCGTGATAACTGCCGTTCGTTGTATAGCATGTGTAATCGTATGCTCGATCGTAATAAACCGTTGTCGTTTCTGTAACCGTGCTGGCTACAGTAATTCCTATTCCCGTTTCATAACCATAACCAACCGTGTCGGCTATGCTGTTGTCGTTTATGCAATAGCGACCGTTACTGTTGCAGTTGTCCATCACATACAGTAACCGTTACCGTGACATACAGATATGCCATTACTGGGACCATTGTAGTTCCCGTTGTCGTTTATGTAACCGTCGTTTCTGTAGCCATAACCGCTACATGTAACAGTATATGATACAGGTCCACTATTTTTTTTCGTTCATGTAACCGACACCGTTACCGTTACCGCTACTTATTCCATCACCGTAACTGTGGCCGTTACCTACCGTGTTATCGTTTATGTAGTAACCGTAATGGCTATACTACAGTAGTACCCGTTGGCGTATCTGCAACCATACTGGCTACAGTTGCCGCTGTCGTTTCTATATCCGTAATCGTTGGCATCACGTAGTCAATGGCGGTACCCGCTACCGCTGTTAATGTCACTGTAACGGCTACCACTGCTGCTGTCGGTTCTGTAGCGTTCACCGTACCGTTGTTGTCGTTTCTGTAACCATAATCCGTAATCGGCGTCGTTTCTGGACAATGTCCCAAACCGTGAACGTTGTCATTTTTGTTTCCATATCTGTAGCCGTACCCAAAATATCCACTACACTCGTCGTATCATAGACAATAAGCAAGACGCCAGCAGGCCTTTTTCCTCCATACATTGTGTACAAAAACGTGCGGGCCCACAAGGAGTGTCAAAGTACCCGGGGCGGCGATTACGTGTCGTCTTCTTCGGATGTGGACACAAATCAAGATCCTGAAATGTGTGATATTGCCACCCCACCCTCACCAGTCGCCTATCCTCTGCAGCCCCCACCCCTCGAACCAAGCCAAGCCCGATCCCCACACTACACAGATTTGCCTCTATTTCCCTCATCACACACACCGCATCTCTTCCACACAGCGAACAAAACCGATAAGAAAACACGCAAAAACATGGGACAAAAAGAAAACAGGAGGTGGGGGGGGGCATCAAAAAAATGGGGGGAGAGGGAGGGAGGGACTACAGGCGGTTTCAGTAGTTGCGGTACGTACAATACGGTCAACCCATCGGCCGCATACTACCTGGCATACCTACGGGTGGCAGCACCCCCTCTCCCCCCGCCCCCATAAAATAAAAAGTCACCCAAACCAAAACAAAGTACGTTTCTCTCTCGACAAACCAAAACGCTTGTCACACAGACCGACCGACCGATCGGCGTCCCCTCGATAACATCCCCACCAACTATTAATGATCTTAATACCTCCGCTACACCCG
>JBBMKB010091884.1:0-11195 GCA_037833945.1 Alaria marginata
GGGGGAAGGGTTTCGCCCCCCCCCCCCCCGCCCCTCCCCGCCCTCTCCCTCCCCCCCCCCCCCGCGCGCGCCGCCTGCCTGCTCACCTCGTTCTCGTGGATCAGTATCGACGACCCCTCCTCGTCCAAAACTGCGGGGTGATGTCGATGATCCAACGAACCTTCCGCCGGCATGTCCCCTGCGCCCCCCCCAACTAGAACCGCCTGACGATGTCGGCTGTTATCCGCTGGCCCCTCCTCCCTCGTGTCGCCCGCGGTACCCCCATCGCCATTCCCGGTGCTGCCAACGCCGGGACGGGCCGGTCTCTCGGTGACGCAGATCGTTAGCTTTGTTCCGTTTCGACACACGGTGACGGTTACGCGCACAGCTGTTTTTTCAGCGCCCCCCTTTTGAGCGCTCCCAGCAGAGCAAAGCAGTGTGACGACAGGTGCTGCCCGCTCTGGAGGAGGGTGATCGTCAGAGTGATAGGGGTGACCATCACCATGTTCCCCCTCTCGGGAAGATGTATCACGCAGTGCAACCGACTGCCGCTGCTGCTGCTGCTGCTGCTGCTGCTGCTGCTGCTGCTCCTGCCCCGGCAGCAGCAGCAGCAGCTCACGAGCCGGCTCTTCTTCATTGCTGTTTGAACGCGGTACTGGCTTTGCCTGTTTTTTCTCCTGCTGCTGCTGCTGCTGCTGCTGTTGCAGCTCACACGTTGGTTCTAGCCTCGCAACGTCTCCGCCAGGACGACTCAAGCTTTCGCCAGCTTTAGTGCGGTCCGGCGTGTCATCGCCGGGGTGGGGGGGGAGCTTAACTCGGAGTGGTCGCGTCGCTAGCAGCTTGGGCTTGTTGCCGTACAGGGCGGAAAACACTCGCTCAGAGGCCGCCATCTGACGTAGGAAAACCGCAAACCACGACGACAACGACGAAAAACGACGGCGAAAAACAATGCGGTTGAGAGGTTTGGGAATTTTAATTGGAAACAAAGACACATGGAGTCGTATTACCTCATGAATATAATACTGGAGTTAAGGCCACGTTTCTTGTTGTACATGGCGGCAACTACCCTCTGAGAGGCCACCGTCGGAGGTTGAAAAACCGCCAAAAATACGGTGACAACGATAAACAAAAAACGCAATGGTTAACTCTAGTTCAAGTAGGCATACTTGTGCGGTTCGCCTTGAGAGGGTATTTTCTAACGAACACAAAAAAATCACGATTCGCGACTAAACCACCTTGAGGCTCGTTCCATTTATACAAATCGATTTTTGGTCACTTGTTGTTACAGTAGCAACAGCTTCGACTTTCGCGGTTGTATATACAGCGCGGAAAACATCGTCTCAGAGGCCACCCCATCTGAGGTTGAAAACCCGCAAAAAATGACGGCGATGGAAAAAACAATGCAGCAGTGACGCTCGCTCGCTCGAGTTTTTTTTGTGCCAAGAAGGATAAAAGGAGTTGGAGTACGTACCGTGTGGATAAAAATACGAGCTACGTATATATGACATTGTTGTTCTACGGGGTGGGTGTAAGCACTCCCACAGATACCACCCTCGGTGCTTGAAAAACCGCCAAACTCAACGACGATTACAACGAATACCAAAGTGCGGGGGGGGGGACATTTGCGCGAGTGTTATTCCGATCAAAAAAGAAAATGGATCACCCAACCAACGGATAGAAAAACAAAGCTCGTACGGTGGAAAAAAACTTCTCTCGGAGGCCACTATCTGGGATTATTTTGGAGGCGTGAAAGACGAGACCGACGAAGGCAAAGGTTGTGATGGCGTTCGCGCGGTTTTTGTTGTTGTTGTTGTTGTTTCAACAAGGAAAAATGGAGTTGGAGTACCTAATGGATGGATTGAAAAAAAGTAGCTGAGACGCAGCTTGCTGTCGAACAAGGCGGAAAAATCCGTCTCAGATAGATCCCAACAACCTCTGAGATTGGGACACCGCAAAACACGACGACCACAATGATGACGACGATAACGTTGAAGAATAATGCGGTGGAGATATGATGCTCGCACGATTTTGTGCACCGACCAGGATAAAATAATGTATTATACCTCGTGGATAAAGACGGAGCCGAAATAAGGCATTGAATGTCGTTGTAAAGCGAGGAAAAGACCCTCTCATAAAAAAAACATCTGAGGTTGGGAGGCGTAAAAGACAACCACGACGACGACGGCGACAACGATGAAGAATAGTGCGGTGGAGTCATCCGACGTTAGGGGTTGCACGTTTTCGAGTCAAACGTTCCTGACCGGTTGAGCTCCTGAAGTGCGGAGCTTCCGGTTGGTACGATCATGTTACGAGTGCGTTCGTTTGCGGATTAAAGAATAAAACTGTTGATCGGGTTGCGCGGACGAAAGTGTTGGAAGTCATGTTTCGGGTGAGGTGTTGAGCTCCTCATGTCACAGGAGCTGAGAAACTTAATGCTGCACCCCTACCGTCCGTGGGATGACTCGGTGGTCATATGATTTTCGCGAGTGGTTTGTGCTGACAGTGAAGACGAAATGGAGGAGTACCTCCGGGACGAAAAATGAGCGAAGGCAACACTGCTTGCTGTTGTATTGCACAGGGCGGAGAACGCAACCTCTCAGGTTTCCACCACCGTCCAAGGCTGGACAACCGCTAACGACGACGACGACAACGACGAAAAACAAAAAACGAGTCGGTTATGTCTTACACACAATACATGCGTCGATGAAGATAAACGGAGTACTGCACGGGGGCCAAAAACAAGAGATCCAAGGCACTTCTTGTTGTTGTACAGGGCGGCAAAAACCCATTCCCAGATGCCACCGTCTGAAGTTGTTGGAAAAAAAATCGCAAAGCCAGACGAAACAACGAAAAAAAAAAACAATTCCCAATTGAACCAGGGGTGTGTAGGCAGTAGAGCCATCCCACGGTAGGGGTGCAGCGATAAGTTTCTGAGCTCCTGACACGAGGAGCTCAATATCTCATCCGAAACATGACTTCCAAGATTTTAAGTTCGCGCAACCCAATAAACTTTTCTATCCGCTAGCCCTAAACCACATACATGCACTCGTAAAATGATCATGCCAACTGGTAGCTCTTCACTTCAGGTGCCCAACCTGTCAGGCACGTTCGACCCCACAAAGTGCAACCCCTACCGTGTCATGACTCAGCACATCACTATGTTATTTACCACACGTTCTACTGTAGAGGTGTTATAACCCTCTTTAGAAGAGGCTCCTCAATGGACGAGTTCTATACTATTAGTAAGTGATTTTGACAAAAACAAAAAAGTGCGACTCGATGAACAAAACCCATGGCCAAGGTACACATACGTACAAGAAAAAAAAATCGCAAAAATTAAACAAGAATGTCATTCCGACGATTTTGGGTTAAGGAGGAGCCCCGTCTCGTCACCCAGAAAGTAAAAAAAAGAACGCCAAGAAGTGCTACCTCTATCATCGTAGAACGTGTCCTACATTATTAGCAAAACGTATCCCTCACCTCTGGGATTGTTAGTCCCAACGTTAGTCCCAACGATGACGTCGATCTCGCGTAGAGCCTACCCGCCCGCAGGTAGGCCAGCTTTGTTTCCTTTCTGCGGTCGCAGGGTGGGTTTACGAGGTGGGCCGGACGGATGGATGGATGGCCGGGTGGGCATCTATATTGAGATTGGAACGTTCGGCGAGAATGCGCTAGAGGAATAAATAGATGATGTGAGCAATTCTACAGTATCGGCCCGCTGATAAGAAGCCGAGATGTGGGTTTTAGGCTGGGTTTCTTATTTGAGAAACGGTCTGTCCTACACTAACTTCAGTACAACAGCCGTCCACTTTCTTATTCCCCCGTATTTTTTTAGGCTGAGTTTCTTATTTGAGAAAGGGTCTGTCCTACACTAACTTCAGTATAAAAGGTGTCGACTTTCTTATTCCCCCGTATTTTTTAGGCTGATCTTCTTGCGGAGCTCTTTCTTATGAGAGGGCTTTATACTAGGTTAATACTAGTGTACTCGTTCATATATTCGTTTTCCGGCACAGATACGGACGCATTCTACGATAGAGGTTCACTATCTTTTTTCTTAAGCTCCTGACTTGAGGAGCTCTATACCCTCACCGAAAAAATAATTTTGAGCAAACTGAAAGTGCAATCCGATGAACAAACCCGTGGCCCATCTATTCAAAAGAAGCATATGGCCAAAATAAAATGACATTCCGAAGATGTTGGGTTAAGGAGCCCCGTCATCCAGAAAATTAAACGCCTAAAAGTGCCACCTCTATCGTAGAACGCGTCTGCGTGCTGCGATAGACTCGAGGTATTAGTATAGCACCTGTTTGCCTGAAACGGTTTTCTGGATGATGGGGCTCCTTAACCTATTAATACAATCGTCGGAATTTCGCTATGATAATTGCCCTTTTGCACGATTCCCGTTGTATACCTATCATGTAATAGGCCATGGGATCGTGGTTCATCCGGTGGCAGTTTTTTTTTTGTTTTTCCTCAACTCCGTTTCTTTTGGGAGAGGTCTCTAGAGCTTCTTGGCTGGGGAGCCCTGGAAGAAAAAAATGTGCCCCTCTAGCGCAGCATGTTCAATCTCGATCACTCCTACACGCTCCCAGAGAAGAAGAAGATAAAAAAAAAACAGAGGGAGGGAGACCATACAAAGCGACACTTGGGGGCACCAAGTCGCCGTCTGTAAGCCACTTCCGTACCTCCCTCCGGCTTCGTGTATATAACATATTGAAGTTGCAGAAAGAACGAAATGCACGACGATTATTGCTGTACACATGTGAGTATTTCAAATAGAAAAGCACCTGTTAGAGCGGTCGATCGACTCTTTTGTGTTCTTCGAGCGAGCGCGGACGTTGTTTGACGAGACCCGCTGTTGTTGTGTGGGCAATTCCGGTGTATACACGACAACAAAAAAATCTGCGAAGAAGTATGATCTATAATCTGTAAGGTTTGGCGCTTCCATGCACTCAGGGGTGAAATCTACGCCTAGCGCTTTCTAACACCGACGTCACCGCGCTACAAATGTACCACTTCCTGAATTCAAATACAAAACCAAAAGGGTGGCAAAAACCGAAACGTTTACCTTCGCAGATCCATATCGTGGTTGCCGTTAGCGATTTGCACCCAGAGTGCCATGTGCAGCGTCGCGCGTGCCACCGCCTTCATGCAATCCGTCACCTCCTCGTCTTCCTCCCCCGCCCCCCCCTCCTCCTTCTCCGCCTCCTGCGCCCCCTCTTCCTCCTTCTTCTGCTGCTCTCTTTCGTTTCCCTGCGTAGTGGTATATGTAAGAAATGCCCCACATATGCATCCGTGCACGAAATATTCCGTGGTCACCAACCGCGCAAAAGAGAACGATAGGTGTGTTAAATATAGGTTATCTACCCCCACCTCTTCCCCCCGTCCCGGCATTGCATGGATGCGAGGGTCTAAGGTCACACGACTACGGCTATGCATAAAATGAGGACACCCCCTCCTCGTCCTCCTGCCCCGCCCTGTTCCTTGTGCTGCCCCTCTTTGTGTCCCTGCAGATATGATATGTATGTATGCACCGCGTAAATCTACATATATATCGAGCTCCGTGGTGAAAAAAACACGAGGTAGAGAAACATAGTTGCGTGTGTGAGTGGTTTCGTTTATATTTTCCGAACCATGCGCTGCACACGTACGTGCGCGAAAAAAATAGCTCCCCACCCACGCCGTAAGCGTCTCTGTCCACATGCCTTGGTAGGCTTGCATCATTTCTGCTGGCATGTATCCTATAATGAATACTTTGGCGTAACGGGGCATTTTGTTTAAAGAAAAGAAAGTACGATTATCGGCTTTCCTCGAAGGGTAACGAGGGCGCGCTTGGAGGGGGAAAATCATGGTACATATATACCAAACAAATATATTAGACTATGGTCTTTATTACCCAGCAAACAAAGCCTGAAAAAAAATAGGGAAACTGAGAATAGGAACACAAGACTAACTAACCTTAGGGCCTCGGTTGCCCCCCCCCCCCCGTCCTCCTCGTTCAGCTCGCATTTCACCGTCTATGCGTTTGGTCCGGGCTTCTTCCAGGGCGGTTGCGGCTCGCTGGTGTACTATTTGTGATAGTCTCTTTCTCGCAGCCCTGGCCGCGGCCAGAAAAAACGCCTCCGTCTGCGAAGAAATGCGTAAATTAATCAGACTGGACAGATCATGAGATATCACGATCTACATCATCGAAGATCCTTTTTTACCGTTAGCCCTTTTCCTACTCCAGGCATCGTCCCACCCAGTAGGGTATTTGCGATGTACGAACTTTGGTTAGGGGTAGGGGTTGGGCCCTAGGAAAGAAGATACCGTTTGTATTGAAACCGTCGAAAGTCACAATCCAAAGCCAGCCCCACCCACAAAACAATCAGCGAAAAGTTATGTTAGAAACAACGTTTTCGTATGATATATGTGTGTATGCTTTTGTTTTGTTTTTTCAGCCAAATTTTCTCGTGTTGTGTGACACTCTGTCGGTTTCCATACCGTGGTTCTATGTTCTCCAGCCCAAGCAACCTTGGAAATTCGAAACACCCCACCTATTAACTCCCAAGTTTTTGTAACCTCCAAAACCGTGGGTACATCGAAAACCTGGGTGTGATACATCAAAACCGCCGGTACACGTTAACAGGTGACGCGTTCTACGATAGAGGTAGTTTTTGGCGTTTTCACTTCCTGGATTACGGGGCTCCTTAACCCAATTTCGTCGGAATGTCATTCTATTTTGCATTTTCTTTTTGTACAGATGGGCCACGGGTTTGCTCATCGGATTGCACTTTCAGTTTGCTCCAAATCAGTTGTTCGATGGGGTGTAGAGCTCCTCAAAAGGAGAAGCTTCAGAAAAAACATGCTGCACCTCTATCGTAGAATGCGTCAGGTGTTGTACAAGAGCCGCATGGTAACGATTTCACCAGGCAAGCATGTGCGCGCAAAAGCCCTCCTTGCCATACGTGTCCCGACAACAACAAAAAAAACGTTGTCTAGATCATTCAGATCGCGCATACGAGTCATGGACCTGTCTACCCGCGAAATATCCAGACTACCCGACCAACAAGCCGGGATCTTTGATCTGCCTGACGTGCGCGGGGTTTATGCGGACTGGCGGTTTCAACGGTGGCCGCGGGGTGGTTTTCGCTTTTAGAAGGGGTGGTTTTCTTTCTTCTTCCGCCTTTCAGAGACAAGCGTGAGACGGCAAACACACGTCAGATAGATAGAAATCACGATCTATAGATCGTCTAGATCTCAAGGGGGGGGAGGCGGAGGCGACAACACACAATGTTAACAGATCACGATCTATGATAATACATTAATGTATCTTATACGGCTACCAATTTCAGAGGAACAACAAAAAATCAGAACCCGCGATACACACAAACGAAAACCATATACATACATATATTTCCCCCGTTTTTACTTTAATAACCACATGTATATATATATATACCTATTTGGTCCTCATTTGTTACCTACCGTACGTCCCCCCGTAATACGCATGCTAAAGGTGGACCCTTCTCTTTTTTTTGTTTATGAGGCTCCTCACTTGAGGAGTTGTACGATAGAAGTAGCATTTTTGGCGTTTTTATTTTCTGGATGACGGGGCTCCTTAACCCAAAATCGTCGGAATGTCATTCTATTTTTGCAATATGCTTTTTTTGTATAGATGTGCCACGGGTTTGTTCATCGGATTGAACTTTCAATGTGCTCAAAATCAGTTTTTCGGTGAGGGTATACAGTAACACTCCTCAAGTGAGGAGCTTCAGAAAAATAATGGTGAACCTCTATCGTAGAATGTGTCGAGCTCTTATACCCCACCCCACCCAAACACGTATTTTGAGCAAACCGAAAAGTGTCCACCCGATGGCCAAACTCATCATGTGGCCCAGTGACTACGAAACAATAATAGTCATATTCGAAAAACAAGAGTCACATGCCAAAGATTTTTGGGGTTAAGGGGAGGCCCCTTCGGCTCAGAAAAAATGTTTTTTGCCACAAAGTGCTCTACTATTACGGGGGGCCATAGTAAATAGGACCACATATTGTTAGTAAAAACAGGGAAATAAATAGGTTTTTGTGTGCACCGTAAGTCCTACTTACTATGGTCCCCCGTAATATTAATAATACCCACAGTAGTCTATCGTAGCACGCGCCACACCTCTTGGTATACGAGACGGTCGGGGTCTTGCCTCCACGCTCGGCGGAGCTGAGCCAACGCGTCTTCGAGCATGGCCGGGGTCGGCGATGCACCCCTGCCGTCCGTCAACCACGCCGCCTGTGTGTTCGTACATATCATAGGGGCAAACCAAAGAAAGAAGGGTTTTTATTCGTGTGAGCCGTGTTTTGAGACGCAATGCTCGTGCTGTAGGGTAGAGTAGAGTTGAGGGGTGCACCACTTGTTTTCTGAGGCTCATTTCTCACGTAAGGAGCCCCTATACCCTTGAACCGAAAACAGGTTCGAAGAAAATATGAAGGACTAGGCTACATATATACGTACGTGGTGCACAATCCCCAATAAGGCGGTCTGAGTAAAGGCGGTATCCCGATATAAGGCGGGCAAAAATCGCTTGTCGCGACTGGGAAAAAAATGCACTCGTAGCCTGGAATGAATAAGGCGGGTCCCCCCAACAAGGCGGTCATATTGCTCTGGCAAACACCACCGCCTTACTAGGGGGGGGGGGGGTGCTACTGTACAACAACGAAATTGAGGCGAAAATGCACCTCGTAGCCTGAAATGAGTAAGGCGGGTTCCCCCAACAAGGCGGTCATATTGCTCTGGCCCACACCTCCGCCTTGCTGGGGGGCCCCCTACTGTGCACCGAAATATAGTGCAAAATCAAGAATGGAGTTTCCGACCGTTTCGGGTTGAACAGCCGCGTCATTCTCAGAAACCGTGTTAGTTAGCCGAAAAACATCCTACCTCCATAGTCTAACCCTTTATTCCGTGCTGCTGCGAAAAATGTAACTAAACTAATTCCTATATACGTGTGGAGTCATCCCACGGTAGGGGTGCAGCAATATGTTTCTGAGCTTCTGACATGAGGAGCTCAATATCTTACCTGAAACATGAATTATAAGATTTTCGTTCGCGCAACCTGATCAACATTTCTGTCCGCTAGTCCTAAATCAAATGCATACGTAAAATGAGCATACCTACCGGTGGTTGTTCCCTTCAGAAGCTCAACCGGTGAGGAACTTTTGACCCCAAAAAAGACCCCTACAGTGGGATGACTCTGTGTTTCCTGAAGACGTGGATGTAGTTTTGAAAGGGTTTTACATGCGGCGTACATACCGATATTGTGAATAGAAAACGCACCTAATCCCGCGGCATGGTCGGGGGTCGGCGACGTCGGTCGCCTGTTTTTAAGGAAAAGGTCTATACTCGTTTGAGGCGTGTTTTTTTACATGCGGACGGCATAAAAAAAAACGGAATGACGTATGACACGTAGTACGAGCAAACGCCACTACTACTGCAGCATGCCCCGGGTTGGCGACGCGCCCCTGCTGCTGTCCGTGAACCACGCCGCCTGTGAAGAAAAGGTTTTTAGGTTTGTACTCGTGTGAGGCATGTTTAACATGAGGTGTAGTATAAAATACTTGTGTGCAAGAGATGTGGTTAACATGCGGCGTAATCTTAAAACAAACGCCCTTATTCCGACATGGCCGGGGTTGGCTAGACGTACCTTTAACTTTGCTGTACGTGAACCGCTCTGCCTGTGAAGGAAAGGTTTGTATACGTGTGAGGCGTGTTTCATATGCGGCGTAATGTAAAAACAAAACGCCTCTACTCCACACATGGCCGGAGTCAACGACGCACCCTGGCTATTTTAGGGCTACATTGTTACGCGTTACACGTGCGTTTGCGTTCTCGCCAAAACGCGAGCCATTCGCAAACTTTTTGCCGTTCACGGAAGATTACTTGTGTAGCCCCTGGTCGGAAACGCCTCCGTATACACGTAATACAGAAAACTCCTGCTGTTTTACGTTTTTTTGCGGAAGGGGATGACAGCGCTCCATCTCCAGTACCATAACCGGGGACCACAGCAAATAGGACCAACGGTATACACAAAACCCTATATATTCCAGTATTTTTGCTGCCAGTATTTGGTCCTATGCACTATGGTCCCCCGTAATAGCTCATTTAGAGGTTTGTGGTTACCGTTTGCGGGCACCGTTCGATTTATTTGCTGCAAGCTTCGTGCGAACGGGTGCCGTCCGCGCCCGTTTGTGAGCCGTAACATGCATGCCCCCTTGGCTTTTACGCGCCTGCGGCGTACAAACTTAAAAAAAACAATCGGGCACCTGCATGGCAAGAGAAGTACCGTAGAGCAGACGTGTAGACGTCGGAAAACGCCGTAAACCTTCGTCGAAAACCTCGAGCGCGAGGCCGTACTCCCGCCCTCTTGAATTCCGAGTGGTACCAACACCACCGCCGCTGCCACTGGGTGTCGCTTGATTTTGACGCATCGAGCCAGATGCTGTTTCCGCTCGATTTTTCCGCCCTGTGGGTCCCAGAGAGCCGCCACCACCACCGCCACCACCGCCGCCGCCCCCGCCTCCGCCGCCGCCGCCGCCGCCGCCGCCGCCGCTGCTCAATGGTTAGTTGTTCTCAAGTGGGCCCGTTGATGTTGTTTTCCCGAGAGTCTCCGGTCTCCCGGACAACCGAGTGCCACCGCCGCCGCCACTGCCGTCGTCGCCCTCGCTTCTTATGCCCAGCGTCGTTTTGGGTTTTTCAAGAATCATGCCGGTTGCTGGTTCCGCTTGGATCTCCTGCCCTCTGAACCCCCCCCCAGTAGTAGCGTCGCCGCCGCCGCTATCGTCACCGTCGCCGCCGCTGCGCGTGGTGTTGTTGTTTTCAATCAAGCCCGCTGCCGCTTCCGCTCGAGTGCCGGTGCCGGTACCGGTGCCGGCCAGCAGGCAGTGGCCGTACGCGACGAAGAAGCTCTCGGGTAGCGACGCAGCATTCTCGACCGTGTCCCCCCCTTTCCTAGTATGGAAAGCAGGTGGAACCTGGAAACCCCTCAGAAACGCCGAGGTCTGGAGCATGCTTGCGCCGTCAGACCATCCGCCCCGGCCCGTATAATCGGTGCATATTGCTATCAACGTATATAGGCCACGCCGGCGTAGGTAACAGGGGGCGAGAATGATGGGAAGGGCAGGGGCGGACGTTGAAAAAAACGGGGGAGAGGGAGGGGGGGGCTGGGCGCGCTAGCGCCAGCCTCAAT
>JBBMKB010091895.1:0-11195 GCA_037833945.1 Alaria marginata
TCAAACACAAACCTGTCACGATCTGTAACTTGCTGCCCACAGGCCCCGCATGGCGCTTCCACTTGTGCTTGCTGAGGTGCCGTACCACGCCAATCTCCCCCGATGTCCTCCTCCCCTCTCTCGGTTGGAAACCGCGACAAATCTATCGTTCCGGTCGGGGTGGTGGACCTCCTGTTGAGGTGGAGCTCCATTCAATTGGTAAAACTCACAGCTGACGTATTTGAAGTATATTTTTATTAAATTAAAGCGACATGCCTTGCTCGTGTTTATCCCTAGACTTTTTTATGTACGCTATTGCAAATGATTCGTCGACGTGCATCGCGCACTCTCTCTCACTCTCCCTTCCTACCCATCGTCTCCTCTTCGAGGCCGCCGATAATCAACAAAAATGGCTCTGGGGCGTCACATGATTTCGCCAGCTCTGCGGAGCTTGAAGCTCATGAAACCAGTCGGCTGACCCCGACTACAAATGTTTGCTCTTTTTTGTACCAGGTAAATTTGTTTGACGTACCTCAGCAGGTCTCTCGAGCACATTGCCAATAGGTTATGGGCTTCGATTTACGTAAGTATAAACACTAACTGCGGGGCACGAGATACGCCTCGAGTGAGACTATGCACGCCTCGAGCTGCTGCACCCGCTGTGGGCTGAGCTTGTGGACAGAGCTGTTAGGATCAACATCGTAGGCACCTGAAGCTGCTAAAGAACGGCAAGAACCAGTTTCTTCCACGGAGTTGTCAAGGTTATCGCTATCTGTCTGAAGCTGCTGCCGCCAAGGGCCCCACAGAGATGCCACGGTCATCGACGTCTGAAGCTGCTGCTACGAAATGTATTCAAGTACTACAACTTACTGTTGTGCACATTCAGGAGCGGACTTTGAAACGTGAGTAAACGAAACTTATGAACTTCTTTTGAGTACGGGTCATCGAGGTCTGGATAACCTATTTTCGGGTACGTACGTGGCTGATCGAGTCTGGAGCGACTATTTCAGAGTACGTCAGGGTCTCCTTCGACTGCTGCGAGTATGTAAGGGTCTGGTCTGACTGCTTTCTTCGAGTTCATCAGGATCTATTACGACTGCTATATACGAGAGGACATATCTGCTAAACTATGGGGGGTTTCAACGTGAATGACAGCCTCTCCAACGTTTTGAGAAGAGTCAAGCCTTTCAGCGGTACGAACCCAGATCACCTGCCGACTGGCACAAACAGGGGCCTTCTTCACGCTCAGCATCTCCCGCGCAAGTAACGTTTCCACATATTGGAAGGACAAGCCAAACCAACCAGCATCACCCCATCAGGGGCGATGACTACACTGCAAGTATCTCCCGAACAGCGCCAAGCTGATTATGACCTAGCCAACGAAGATATTTTTGATATCCTCTAGTTGATCGCAGAGAAACCGGCGGCTATGTGGTGATGACTAAACACGCGCGCGCGCGGAACTCGCAGCAACGGACAAGAAGCAGTGAAGGGACTGGGGTCAAAATTCCTGAAGATCACCGGCGAGACGATCCGCGCCACACAGGAGGCACTCGCTGTTAAACAGTAGGATCCTCGAGAGATCCACGGGTCAAAAGTAGATGTTCATTACATTGTCAATGCAGAGTACTGGGTGAGTTACCTAGTATGGGTTACATGTTCATTACGTTGAGTATGGAAGATGACACACCTTTGTCGCAGCATTCCACCAAGTAACTTGCTGACTTAGGTCACATGCGTAAGCTTGACCTAGTAGATGTCGTATGTAGTGGGTCACGTGCGTAATATCGATATCACTTGCGTAAGATCGATATGGATGACGTATGTAGTGGGTACTATACCGTACGAAGTGAAGGTTTACCGTAAGAAGGAGAAGGAGCAGAACAAGTGTGCTCGCACACCAAGTTCATTCTTCACCACTGCATCCGAGCTCTTGACAGTTCATAGCAACATAAGTTTTTGTTGACCCAACGAGCGTCCGTTTCAAGTTATCCAACATCGTCTAAACCATCACCGGTCAGGCTCGAGCTCGTCTCGCCACGACTCTGTGTTAGCCTCTGAAGACCGTCATTGGTCAGTCATCTGAGTGTGCCTTCATCACATTTATAAGAAGTTTTGAGCCCCGTGAGTGTGCAACACACAGCGCAAAAACATACCCTGCGGTGGAGCAACAGACTGGTGATTAAACTGGAGTACGACGAACCAAAATGGATTTTAACGTGAATCGAGTAAAGTGGCACTGCAACAACATGCACGAGAACAGGAAGCCCGGCGATCTGCGTACATGACCGAGCTGAATGAGAAAAGGAAGCCCGGCGGACAGACCGGCACGCTTGAGACGATCTGCGTACAGGATCGAGCTGAACGAGAACAGGAAGCCCGGCGGATAGACCGGCAAGCTTCAGGCGATCCACAGATAAGAGCTAGCTGAACAAGAGAATATAAGGAAGCCCGGTGAGCAGGTCGGCACGCTTCAGGAGGTCCACAGACAGGGTCAAGCTGAACCAGAAAAAAGTCCGACGGGACAAGTCGGCAAAGCAACGCATCCAGAGCAGTCATGGAGGAGCCCGGAACGTCGTAACATCAACCATAAGGAATGTTCCCAAATTCGACGGGACCAAACCGGAGAACTATCGCGACTGGAGCTCAAAGACTCAAGTAGCCTTGTCAATGTCAAGCCAAGACGTATTTGATGTTCTGAACGGATCGATTGAACCAATACCGATTTTCACAGACAGCGACAACCCAGACGCCCCGACGAACCTGGTGGGAGTTCAACGCTTGGAAGCGAGCGTGCGAAACCCTCTCTCCATACTCTACCTCGTCACTAGCGGCCCTGCAGCTACACTAGTTCGACAATGTGAAGACAAGACCTCGGCAGGAGGGCTGCGGCACGGACGAAAGCGTGGAACGCTTTGTACACCAAGTACAACAGCAACAGCAAGGAAGCACGGCGGGTCTGCTACGAGAAGCTAGTGAACTTCCAAATGGAGCAAGGGCAAGATCCGGATGAGTACACCTTCAAGCTACTGGAGGTTCGAGGGCGGCTGCATGAAATGGGAGAGAAAATCTCGGACGAGAGGTTTGAAGTCATCTTACTACAAGGCCTCACTGACGACTACGAGTTCGTAATAATTCCTAGCTTCCACAGCCCAAACTTCGGCATCGACGAGATCCAATCAATGATGAGGAACTTGTACATCGACCGCATTTCGAGACCGGGACATGCCAACAAGCTAGCCGGCAGAGGAGCGGCAATGACAACTACCCAAGACCCACGTAAGGTGCGATGCTACAACTGCCAAGAATTTGGACACGTCAAGAGCGGCTGCACGAACAACAAGAAGGAACGATATTCTACACCAAAATGGTGCTCGCTGCACAACTCAACGATACACTGCGATGCCGAGTGCAATGCCCAGAAAAGAAAACGCGCCACGGAGGACCTTCCACAGGGAGAGGTGCACAGTGCACACACAGCGACTGAGGCGACGCCCGCGGTAGAAGAAAACTTCGGATATGCATTCGTTGCGTCTGGGTGGACCTCATCAACAGAGCTTCAGGGAACTGCACAGACAACCAAGAGTGGGATGCCTATCGCTGACACACCCAGTCCTGATCGGAAAACCTTGACCATGCTGGTGGATAACGGAGAATCCGGGCATTACTTTGACGACGAACTCCACCCAGGTCTGAAGGACGAACTGCTAAACTACAAGAAACTCGAGAGACCCTACAAGACAGTCACCGCAGGACGGCACGTTCTACTAGGAACAGCCACCAGTGCGGTTTCTGGAAAAGTCGTCGACACGGAGGGCAACAAGCATCAGGTGGATATTGCAGGCTTGGTGGTCACTGGATTGAAGCACCATCTTTTCTCAACATCGCAAGCAGCCACGACTGGAATAATCACCATCATCGACTCCCGTCCGCGTCTGGAACAGGATCAGCACGTACTGCCACTACAACAGCTGAACATGAACCAAGACCTGCTCTCCTTTGACCTCGAGATTACGGAGGTTGCGGAGCCCGAGATGGCCCTCTCAGTATTACGGGTGCCGGCCGACATCTGGCACAGAAGAATGGGACACATCAACTCTCAAAGCTTGGAGATTCTGCGCGACGCCGGAGACAACGGTATCAACTACAGTGACAGCATGTCACCATGCGATGTGTGCGCGTTTGGGAAAAAGCAAGCTACAACGCCACCCCAAGACAGCTACTCACACTACCGATTGGTCTTTCCAACTAGTATACACTGGTCTGCTCGGGCCCATATCCCCAACTGCACTAGGAGGATTCCGCTACGTCAGCAAGTTTACGGACCAGCACAGCAAGCGGAAGGAGGTATTACTCATCAAAGAAAAACGCGATGCGGTAAGCACACTCGAACAGTTCGTCTAGACTGTGGTCATTCCGCGAGGCCTGAGGATCGAGCATCTTCGACTGACCGGGGAGGAGAGTACACGGCGGGCTACTTCGAGAAGTACTGCTTCGACACGGGGATTCGTCACAAGTTTGCCGCCACCAACACCCCTCAACAAAACGGGGAATCGGAACGAGACGGGCGAACAATCGCCAACATCGCACGCTGCTTACTGAAAGATGCGGGATTCCCAAAATCTCTCTGGGGAGAAATGTTTTTCACAGCAACATACTTGGCCAACCGCATGCCGCACTCCGCGCTCCAAACACAAGCCCCCTTCACGGTACTCTTCGGCGAGCATGCCAAGCTGGACCACCTTCGCACGATCGGAGCCAGGGCCTTCGTACACGTCGAAACGCACACGTCGAAACTCGAGGACAAGGCTTGAGAAGGGAGACTCTGCGGATACAGCGTGAACAGCAAAGCATACTGGATATACAATGACGAGACAGGGCGAGTGACAGAGAGCCGCAACGTCATCTTCATCGAGACCCCAGCGTCGACACTAGTCGATTCCACCACGACCAACCTCAACAGCGACGACACCAGTACTCAAGGAGACAGATCGACGGTGGACAACACGAACGGCATCAGTATCGTTTACAAGGAAGAGGTAGCTAGCCTCCTCAGGAAACTGTTGGACCTCACCAGTAGGGACAAGGACCCCCTAACACCATCGAAAAGTAGCCGGCAGCTGAAGATGTCGGCAGTGACGAGACACTCAACACGACTCAGACAGGAGCACGACCCACAGATCCCGAACTCGGAGGTACAACAGGTATGGGCACACGCGCAAGTGGTGCCGTCGCTCCCGTCGAGTCACACGAAGGGCAGAACTCTCACCAACAGCGAGAGCTACGTAACCTGGGACTGCTCATTAGCCCAATGGCAAGTGACGCAGAAGTAGCGCACGAGAACGAAAACATGATGGAGTACGCGCTGGTAGCTGAGGACGAACACCGGTCAGATGGTGTACAATAACACAGGATGAAAGTGTACCTCGACTACGCCCTGGCTACAGGAAACCCCGTCTCCGAGCACTGTTCGGATGGAGAGGTCATTGCGATCCCGAATACGTCCAAGGAGGCGATGGAATCGCCACAAGCAACCGAGTGGAAAAAGGCAGCCGGCAAGGAGATGGACAGCCTCTAGAAGCATGGAGTGTTTGACCTGGTGTCTCCTGACTCGGTACCACCGGAGCACAAGGTTATCGGGACCAAGTGGGTCTTCAAGGGTAAAGCTGACCGTACGTTGAAAGGTAGGGTCGTGGTACAGGGTCGAGGGCAAGTGCCGGGAATCGACTGCGGTTGCACATATGCTCCAGTGTGCCGCATTCAGAGCATCCGCATGGCACTCGCCATAGCTGCGAGTGAAGACTGGGAGGTTCTCCAGCTCGATGTACAGAAGGCGTTTCTAAACGCCGAGGTACAGGAGGAGGTATATGTGAAAAGTCCTCCAGGATACGAATCACTCGACGCTACAACTGGACGTCCGCAAGTCATGAAACTCAAAAAGAGCCTATATGGACTTCGTCAAAGCCCTCGAAACTGGTTTAACACCATCGACGATTCACTGAAAGACACGGGGTTCACAGCAACTACCTCTGATCCATGTGTTTACATCTACGGCTTAGAAGACAACCTCAGCATTCTGACCATGTACGTGGACGACCTGCTCCTTCTCGGGGGAAACACGCCGCTATTGAAGGATCTCAAACGGTAGCTGATGGACCGATTCGCCATGACTTGACATGGGGGACGTATCGATGGTGCTAGACATGCAAATCACCAGGCACATGGAAGCTAAGACTCTGACCATTGGCCAAGAACACTACGCCAGGCCAGTCCTGGCAAGATTCGGTATGCAGATTGCAATCCAATACATACGACGGGAGCAGGGGCGGAGTTATCTCTCAACCAACGGAACAAGATGCTGCTAGACGCTACGGACACTCAACTGTGTCAGGTCATCACGGGATCTCTGGTGTTCCTGGGCCAATACACGCGCTACGACATCACCTACGCTGTCAACCAACTGGCCCGAGCTATGAGCAAACCATCCAAACTACACATGACAGCGGCAAAACACCTTCTCCGCTACATAAAGGGAGATTTGGGTGGCGATCACGTACAAGGCGGGATGCTTCGAAATGACGGGTTATTGCGACCGAGCTGGGGAAACAACTCTGACAACGGAAAGTGTACCTCAGGCTACTTGTTCATGCTGGCTGGGGGACCACTGAGCTTCAAAACCGCGCCCCAAATCGTGACGGCACAGTCGACTCTGGAGGCGGAGCTCAGCTCAATGGCACTCGCAAGCAAAGAGGCGGTACCTCTCCAACATGATGACAGAGCTTGGGTTTGGAAAGCTATTCGACAGTGTACCACTTTTTGAAGACAACACCGGAGCTCTAAACTTCGTAGGACACAGCACCTACAGCTCGCGCACTAAACACATCGCGCTCAGATTTTTCTTCCTGAAGGACCTACTGTAGTTACGGACGGAAAAATCACCATCCACCACGTGGAGACACGGAAGCAACTGGCAGACACAGGGACTAAGTTCCTTGCGAAAAACACGCACCGACGTCTGCTGAACCTGATCAAGACACACACAATAAGACACGAGATCTAGAGAAGAACTATTCAAGATCGACTGTCAGGGAGACCAAGCCATGACGGAAACAATGACTAAAAGTCGAGAAACGACATGAAAGAAGAAGAACGTATTTCAAGATCGACCTAGAAGGAGACCAAACTATGACGACAACGCACGGTTTATACTACTACAGGCATTGGAAAACTAAAATGCGAGCCCAGGAGGAGCCAGTTGGACGAGCCACACTGCATCACAACATAAATTCCAACAGGACCACATCACTACACACGAAAACAACAACAACAACAACAACAACAGTATATATCTACGAGCAGCATGGCCAACGATCAGCCACACGAGGAGGAACCTTTCCGCGAGATGTCATCGGACGACGAGAGCACAAGGACGCAGGACCAAGAGCGGCGAACATGCTTGCACGACCGGTTTCCTTTCCTTGAAGAGCGATACACAGAGAAGGGAGCGGCGGAGATTGTCAACTGGAGTATCAAGCAAGGCATCGAGAAGTACCCCGATAAGTCATTGGGATTGTTTGTGTGGAATATGGTAGACTGTACGGAACATGATACCTTGATAGAAGCGCAGCGCTTTTTTGGTTTTCTGACCACCACATGGACCAAGGATTCCAACCCTAGTTTAGACCAGATAGCCTCCGCTCGTAAACTTCTCGATAGTAACGTGAGGGCTACAGGTGTAGACAGTGAGCGGTGAGCCTGGAAGAAGTTTCATCTTGAGAAACTCAACGACCGGGAACACGAGTACAAGCATAACTTAAGACGTACTAAGGCTAGATTAGAGAGGGATCACGAGAAATTGCTGAGCTCAAACACAAGCAGACAAATGCGATCGAGGATGTTAAGGCAGAGACGACCGAAACAATTGCCCACCACGCCGAAGATACTGTAGGGCGTATAACGCCCACCGTGTTGCGTGTTGTCAGGGCCAATATGCAAGACTCTCTTAGAGAGAATCTAGCGGGGATCAAGGGGGAGCGCTGAAACGATCGTCGGAAGATTTGAGTAAAGCATACGCCAGCTAAGCAGTAAAATATTAAACACTCTGACACGACATTTTACTGCATACTAAGCTTTAAAAATTAAGAGTAAAAAGCGGTTAAGGATGGACACTGGACACATTTGGTATGATACTGTCATCTAAGGAAGAGTGTTAAACAGTAGGATCCTCGAGAGATCCACCGGTCAAAAGTAGATGTCCAGTACATAATAAATGCAGACTACTGGGTGAGTTGCCTATTAATAGTATGGGTTACATGTTCGTTACGTTGAGTATGGAAGATGACACACCTTTGTCGCAGCATTCCACCGAGTAACTTGCTGACTGAGGTCACGTGCGTAGTATTGACCTAGATGTCGTATGTAGTGGATCACGTGCGTAATATCGACAGGATGACGTATGTAGTGGGTACTACCGTACGAAGTGACTGTTTACCGTAAGAAGGAGAAGGAGCAGAATTAGTGTGCTCGCTCACCAAGTTCACTCTTTACCCCTGCATCTGAACTCTTGACAGCTCATAGTAACATACGTTTTTGTTGGCCCAACGAGCACCCATATCAAGTTAACCAATATCGTCTAAACCATCACCGGTCAGGCTCGAGCTCGTCTCGCCACGACTCTGTGTTAGCCTCTGAAGACCGTCATTGGTCAGTCATCTGAGTGTGCCTTCATCACATTTATAACACTCGCGACTACGAGCATGACGCCCGGGGACAAGATCCCGACAACCAAGCCAACGAGTTCACGCGACAGAGCAATCCAACCAAGGATAGGCATTTCACGGACGTCGTTCTTCAAGGTCTGACGGAGGAGTACCGGAACGTCAATGTGATGTTCTGGAGAAGGATCCAAACTTCGATCTTCCGAATACACAGTGTGCCTCTACGCCACCTCTACCTGGACGGGCTGTCGCACAACAGGGCGGGTAGAATCGCTGGATGTGGCACGGTCATGGCGCAGCAACAACAGCATCATCATTCGGTCCCAGCTCCATCATCTACCACAACAAACTGAGGGAGGGCGGGACACTACGGGAACGGCTTCGCCGTGCCTACGGGTTGACGGGAACACCAACAAACCCGCCGGAAAAAGTAAAGCATTGGATCAGGGGGTGGTGACGACCACCCACAGGGATACCCGGTGCTACGCGCAAGGAGCTCCGCGCTCACGGACGAGTAGTACGCACACGGCGGCTAGCTGTGCTTATCGCCCAAACCCGCCCGATGACACCGGAAACATGTCGGTTATTAATTTCGACGACGGCTTCGACCAGGGCTTCATGTTTGGCTAGCGAAAATATTGCAGGGACTACCTGCCCACCATCGTCACCAGGGGTTGCCTCATCAACGCAGGGTCGCCGGGAAGAAGTTTCACGGGATTCCTGCAAATATTAGCGCTTGGGATTGCCGGAAAAATAACATTCGGAATCGCGCCAACCGTACTGTTCACCGCGAATTCCGGAGTTTCCGGAGTCGCCGTAACAACAACGGCAACATGGTGTTGCCGAAATGTGTTTTCGGGGTCGGGCCACAGCATCATGTATCTGATGGGATTACCTGGGGATAACGTCTTCTGGAATCGTCGCATCAACATCAATCGTTTGGGCAGCTGGAGCATCGGTTCTGGGGTCGCTGGACATCATCATATTTTAGGGCTGGCGGGACATCGTCTCCGGGGTCGGTGAACATCATCGTCGTTTGGAACTGCGCGATCATCATTTATGGGGTCGCCTCACCATCATCATCTGGATTGCCAGAGGACATCTGCATCGCTTGGGGTCGCATCAGCTTTTCGGCAAGACTTGTTTTGGAAGTAGCACTACAAGTGTTTTTGTATGCGGGGGGAAGCAAAACACGGTAGGCTGCTACAGTAGTGCTTTCCATATGTCTTGGTCAACAAACTGATCATTTAATAGTGCTTATTCTTGAGATGCAGTAACTTAGTTGCGGGTTTTAGCAGTAGTACATCTTGCTCCTCCCTAACACAACGGCAAATAAATGTGATGGATTTGCTTTTAAATACCAGGCAACAATACATTTACAACCTAGCTATTGAGAAATCCAACTTGACAATTGGATATCAAGTTTGACAGTAAGGCACCTTCATCGAGGGGTCGTGTTGAAGATAGACACGTAACGACGTACTATTAATAGCAGTCAGTAGCCTATCGATTCGCTGCCGAGGACATGTGAAGTCATCTGATATAGCTCATTAAGTACAATAGTAGTGTATTGAACTGCTAAACGAGTAGCGATGTGTTGAAAGTTCATATTCGTACTTAGTATGGGATCAATGTTTAGTGTCTACGGCGTCATAGCTACGGTTTCAAAGTGCGGCGGAACCCCAAAATCCGGTTGAGTCTATACCCCAGTGTCTTTGGTTCCAGTTATTTACTATAATAGTGGAGCATATTGTGCCGCTTTTTGAAGGGGTCTTGAGCGCAAGGGTACCCGGAGCTGAAAGGAAGGTGTCCTCGCCAGTCCCAAGGGTGCCAGGAGCTCATATGAAACGTACCAGGAGGACTGGTACTCTAATCGTATATTGCGTACTCTCTCTCACTCTCTTCCCCTACCCACCGTCTCCTGCTCGAGACCGCCGATAATCAACACAATGACTGGCCTTGGAGTGGCATTGTTTCGCCGCCCCTGCGGAGCTTTGGAGCTCATGCAACAGTCGGCTGAGCCTAACTACCCTCTTGCCTAAACTATCTGACGTATATAACTCAACGGGTTTATCAAGCCACACACGAGTATGTCGCCAATATATACGTAAGCATCTTGAAGAAACGTTGCCTCAACAAGGGTGTACTGGAAAAGGCCGTTTGTCGTCCTTACCGAAATCTGCCTTCCAAGGGTACAACTAAAAAAGCAAAATATCTGGTAGAAAAAAAAAAAACGAACGCGAAGTTTCATTTTTACTCAAGGCACTGTTTGACCCAAACGGCGTGTGGTCTGTTTCCGTGATTCTTTCAGTACAACCATCCGCAGAACCCATAAAAAGAGGCCCCTCTCAAATGAGGAGTATACTGTAGTATTAAATAGTACCAGGTAGTATTAATAGTCGTATTTGTAGTAGTCGTATTTGTAGTAGTAGTAGTAGTAGTAGTAGTAGTAGTAGTAGTAGTAGTAGTAGTAGTAGTAGTAGTAGTAGAAGTAGTAGT
>JBBMKB010091906.1:0-11195 GCA_037833945.1 Alaria marginata
AAAGATGTCAGAAGACGGCACTTTCACCCCTTGACGGACGGAAATTTTCCAATAATTTACCTTGACTGACGTCTCATCACTAGGTTTTAGTATAGAACGCTCGGTTTTACACCCTTGACCGCTGTACGTTTCCCCTTGACTGACCGTCTCCTGACATCTTTGATTTAGACCATTAGGAATGAGGTCATCCTTGGTTGGATCATCATGGTTGTATGGTATCATACCTGTTCAAAACCAAAACCAACCATGTTCACCGTACTTACGATACGTATACGTGTGGTCTCCGATACACCCCGACACATATCATTGTATTTGTTCTTTGTTATAAGGACACCCTCTCTCCGAACGGGTGCTCCGCTCGCGACAGCCGAGCTGCGAGGGCCCGACGTTGCAGTTCGTGGTTCTACGTTCTACATTCTGTTTAGACTATTAATAGACTAATTGATTCATGCGTCATTCCGCCGCTAGCACCCCGCTTTATGTCATTTATTCATAGGTCAGTTTCCTGTCTACACGTACGTGTGCTCCTTGTTGTATAACACATGCCATGCGTGAGTGCGCACGGTTCGTTGGCATTCCGTGGGGTGTACCTTGTATGTGTGAGGAGCTTCCAAGAAGTTTTCCAAGGCGTATAAGGTTGTTGCCGATAATGAAACCCGACGCACACCCAGAGGGCACCATCTATCTATAATCTCCTATTTCCGTTTCCGAGGAATCCCGGGTAGAATTCCGGGCCTTTTGACATGTTTTTATGTGTTCCCGACCGATTGGACCATTCGGGCCCCAACAAACAGATATCGTTCTTTTACGAGTTATCTGCGTTTTTAGCTGTTACGACGAAGCCAATCTCCGTTTGCCCACCTTGTTGTGCAAATCCGTATGATACGACGAGCAGAACCTGGTATGCATACGTGCGACATTTCACTCTAAATATTTCACGTGCTCGAATCTCTCGAGTTACACAGATGGTGGCCATTTGCCTTGGTTGCGGAACGTGGTCGCAAAAACCCAACCTCAGTACATCGGGCCGACGGCCACAAGGTACCGCAACGTACGAGGCACGTTGTAATTTATCAGGGCAACCTCAAATATTCATAGGTCTAACAGGTTGTCCAAACGGCAACCGCAACCAACTCAAATGGCCACCTGTCTGTGTAGAGTTCACGAGCTTGTTCTCTTGCAAAATTTCCAGTAACAAAATACCAGGTAGGTTATCTTGGTTTGGTTTCGCTGTGTTTTCTCCTTATTTTCGTTTATACTGCGTTTGAGTGACCGACGTCATAGCTGCACATTGTCGGGTGACAAACAATGCCAGGGTATCAAATTAAAACACGATTAATACTACTCCTGTCTGTGCATAAACTGTACACAGCAGCAGCTGCCGTAACAAACTTGCTCAACTCGCAGCTCTTGAGGGCGTTTTTTTTTCGAATAATGCGTGTGTTGTTGTTTTGGGGTGTTTTATGTCACGCACCTGGTACTGCCGCATACGTACTTTATCTTTATGACGACCTACCAGGTATTCTATACGGACGGGTAATATATTTCCTACTTACTATTTTATCGTATTATATACGTGCCGCTTTTAGGTGGGACATTTTTCACCACCAGGTGGAAGTGTTACGTCATTTCGTCGGCTGCCGCCCGCCGCCGTCGTCGTCGTCCTGGTAGCGCCCACCCCTTACTGTCACAAAGCAAAGCTCGAAGGATTCCTTTACATTCGTTCGTCAGCACCCATTCGATCAATCGGGATAATAGGTAAGTGGTGTCCACCCTTCTTTTCGCCTTCGGGACTACCTGGTATACTCGTACTGGTTTTGCATCGCGCGTAGGTTACCGCACTCCCACAGCACGTCGACGTTCATCCGAGTTTTGCTCACTCGCACTCTTTTCGCGCTTCCCCCGGCGACGGAAGAAAACACTCTTTCAGTTTATACAGAGGAGGGTTTGAACTTCCACCAAAAGAGGGGGCGCGCCAGAGTTTACCAAGAGAGGGCGTGCGACAAACTTGGCTGTCTGCAACACTTATTATATAATATGATACCACCATCTTCTATGAATACTATTGAAATACGACTACAGCTACTACTACTGTGCTACTGTAGCCCAGTATATAGCTTGTATGCGCATTTTTACTACCTGTTATTTATATTTAATAATATCATTATGGTGCTGTTAACCAGTTGTGGCACTGCCATACCGCCCAGGTGGGGACTCGCCGGAATATCTATTCCTCAAGCTGAGCGGTAACAATGTATGTAGAACGGCCGATGTTAGTCTCGCTGATTCTACAAACTACAGTCAATTGTAGTATCGATCAGTTTGGTTTGGTTGAACATGCACTGCTCCAAATCCAGCCACAACAACCGACGTTTCTTCTATATACAAGACAGAGTTGAACAACAGAGTACATACAGTCCGGAACCGATACCGACTGTTAGATAAGAAGAGTCAGGGCTGCGGAACAGTAGCAAAATACAAGAGCCGAGCGGTGCTCTTCCGGTGCATCAGCAAGCAAGAGTCGCGAGTTCCCTCTTATCAAGCCTCTCGCCCCATAATAGCCGGCAAATATATCGGATTTCGGCATTACGGAGAGGTCACTTTAGCGGTAAGAAATCGATCTGGACCGCCGTAATTACGTAAGACCCCCTGTCCCCTATTCGCTAAAGCCGCATATTTTTGTTGTAGGAAATCCCTGTATTTTCTCCCGCGGGCCGCGAGCAGCCCCGCTGGCTGTCGCAGTGCCACATTTTGACTTTGGAAAATACCCGTAAGCAGATCACATTCTGTTTTTTTGCGGTAATTTGCCTAATAAACACGAGCAATTATTGCGGTAACCCGACATCTCTTGATGATAGCTAGCGGCTAGAACGGAACCATTTCAGTATTCCACCCACGTTTTTGGGAACAAGTACTTACTGTGCTTGGAATTGTGTGGGGTCACTGCGTATTGCTGCCGGCTTTATCTGGTAGTCTGCTTTCGACCACGATGTAACACTTCACAACAACTGTATGAAGCCCTGACAAATGATGCGTGCGTTACACACTATTGCTTGCTTGTTGTACACTGCCTGACTGCTGTATAATAGACATTAATAGTATCACTGGTGGAGAGACCCCCGGTCTCAACGTCGAGAACCTTGCCGTACGTTGAGGACGAAGTGTCAAGTTGGGAATCGTCACAACCCCACAACGAATTGAACGTTCGAAACCTTACTGTGAGACTTATCACACGATACGATCTAATCATTTAACTTATGACGAAGTACACACGTTGAAGGCGCGTTGTTGCATTGTCTGTTCGCTCAATGACGTGCCCTCAACGAATGCCAGACAGGAACTATTTGTTGTAGACACGAGCCTTTCGGATAAGGTTGCTGGTCTGACAGTTTTGTACCGGATTTAGTGTCTGTTGGGTGAGGGTGGACCCCCCCCTCCCCCCCGAAACCAATATGAGTATCAGGTGCCGATGCATCGAATGTCCGGCCTGTGAAATTGTCTGGAGCTGCTCACTTGACGAGCTCTATACCTCACGCAGAGTGCTCTTCTTTTGAGCACACTAAAAGTGCAATCCGGTGAACACACCCGCGGCCGAGGTATACAAAACAACCATTTTTGCATACAAAACAACCATTTTGCAAACAAAACAATCATTTTGCATACAAAATAATCATTTTGCATACAAAACAAACATTTTGCAAAACAAGAAAGACATTCCACGATTTTAAGTCATTCATAAAACATTTTAGCCGAAAACGTGGTAGTCTAAACTATTATTAATAGTACCTCTATCGTAGCACGCGGAGGCTCGGGATGCTTCGTGTGGGCGATGCTGTGATTGCCGTTTGTAACCATGGCTGCTCCCCTGTGAGGCCGCAAAGGGGCGACTTGGGTAACGGGTTTTGCATGGATGGGTCTACTACTGTAGTGCTGTTGGTGCTGTACAGCCTCAGGCAAGAGTGCGTGCGTATGTGCTCGCACCTTTGCTTGCCCCTCTACAGCTCAGCATTGTAGCTCGTGGCTGTGAAGTTCCTAAATGTAAGGGAGGCAGACATCGTGCACGGCATGGTGCACTTTCAGCGCAAGAAGTGGGAAGGAGTAGAGGCACGCCTCACAGACGTCTTTGTATTTGTCATCTCCCAGCGACGAAGGTAGTGACGGCGTGCGACGTACTTGGAATTGCAGGTCGGAGGCCAAAAGGGGATACCAGGTACATGCCTGAGGGCGAACGGCGTGCGGGAGGATGTGCTGTTCACTTTTATGCACAGTGTTTCAGTAGATATCATGGAAGGTATGCAAACAGACACGGGTAAATGATTACCTCGGTAGAGAGATTGATGCTCGGTGGGTCTAAAGGTCCCCGTCATCGCTGTTCCGGCGGCAGCCTTGGGCCTGTATGACCCGCCGAGTGTTCGCCTACAGCTGAATTGCATTGGTAGACGCGGAAGACTGTGGTGGCAGTCTAAACACCGAAGTCCTACTGCACAGGGCTTGGAAAGGAGATCAAGCAAGGCTCACAAAGAACAGACGGGCGCTACGACAGTCGCTCTACCCCCTCTCCTTCGACACACCGGCTCGGTTGGTGGAGAAGAATGTGCTACGACCACATCAGTACCTAACATATATCCTACGCCGATAGACTCGTCAAGACAATCACAGGCTTCAAGAGCATTGCAGCGACGGTGTGCAGATGGAGGAAATATTGCTCCCGGGTTTCGTTGCATGCATTGGGGAGGAGTGCCTGCCGAACAAGGTGCCGGTAGGGGGGTTGTTGGTTGGTGGCAAGTGCTACGTACTCCGAAGGATAGCATAAGGAGTAGATGCGTGATGCCCTAAGAGCCACGGAAAGGAGTTGTCACTTCTCTCCTTGCCCCTCGCGTTAGCTAGTATCAAGAACCAGCTATATGGCAGAAGAGTGGCCTGACTTTAGTCGATGCGATCGCTCAGATGTCTGGTCCCCAGACGACTAAGGACTACGCTAGCGCAGATAGCAGCCAATGCGACTTTTTCGCCATGACAACATTGGAGGTTGGACGTGATACAGGATCATCGTTTTTGCCCGGGTCATGCCCGGCTGGCGAGAGTGTCCTCCATATTATGAATAGCCCACACGCAGACTAACGTAGTAAATATGGTGTCCAATCCGAGAATCGATAAACACTCTACTGTCTATGGAACTAGCCACGACCGGAAAATAAAACAAATTAATTAATTCGAAGCTGTCGTCCACATGCAAGAACGTGCGTGCAATGTGCCGACGTCCGCCTCACAAGAGGCGCTCAGTAGGATGCAGCTCACCCTTCATGTGACTCGTCAAACATTTCACGGCGCTGCGCGCTTGGTGCACGTAATGTCTGCCTGGTCGGGGAAACCCCGACGTGCTCCGTTCCGGCATTGCAGGTATGAGAGGGTTCATGGCCCTGCAGACTACGGCCATGCATGATAAAATACTTACACCCCCCCCTCGACCATACCACATTAGCGAGCACGATTCCGTACGCTGGGGACACTCTCTCCAACCGTAAACTGCCACAACGTACGCTTAAAGTAGGGAGCGACCAGGGGGTTGACAACATCCGAGTGCTCGATGCCCTTATGGGGCAGCTGTCCAAAGTGTAAGTCGGCACAACGTCCGCCATCGGCGGGTCCTTACCGGACCTCGGTATTTCTCCACTGCGCCTTTTCTTTGGCAAGGAATAATCTACCACCGTTGCAAGCCCCCTGCTAGCGCGTGCACTCCCTCCTTGTGAGCATCATTGATTGGGCCGTGAGCATCATGGATTGAGCCGTGAGCATCATTGATTGGGCCTACAGTATCTCATGACCTCGGGACAACTGGATCCTCTGTCAGTGACTCGCTAGTACTTAGCCTTTGGACTTTACCAACGATTGCTCCATCTCATAACTTGATCCATGTTGTAGACTGTGGAACTTCTTTACCTTGCCGGGGCCTTGTATAAGGGGGAGGGTGGTAGTCCACCCATGATGTTACGTATACGTAACACAGTCGGCCTCGGTGGTTAGAACAATTGTACCAAACCAAGCGCGTTTTAAGCGCAGGCTTGGTTCGGTTAGAGCTACCTGCATCAAAGAAAAAGTACATATTTGACATAGCATGTTATCGGTTGCAACTGCATCAAAGCAAGTGGTTGCTGTTCTTAGTACATACATTCCTGGTTAGTATGCGCTTGGTTAGAAAATTAAAAACAAGTAAGTCTGCGGGTGCCGCTGAATTGGCTGTATATTGACTGATGACGGGGTTCTTCTGTTATGACGGTTCTTTAGGCAGTAGCAGCGGAGTCGGGGGCGGGGGGGGGGGGTCCAGTTCAACCTATTAAGATTTCCACTCCCTACGGTTTTAAACACTGATAATTCAAGATGCTGGTTGTTACTGTCGTCTTAAAATATTCCTACACCGACCGACAGTGACACATACAGAGGCCTTGGCGACCGGCTCTATTTTCTGGAGTGTTTTGGCGTCAGCCGTCTGTGCCTTGTATTCGACTACTACATCCAGTATTTCGATATTCATACAACTAACCTGGTGTCTAAGAGGTATACATTCGTCAGCTGTGAGGTCGACGTAATATTTAATCGATGCTCGGTTTTACAAGCAACGTGATACTGATACATGTGTCAGACCTGCTATATATATATACGATGTGATATATATTATGATGCAGGTTTTATATATTTCGATCGCCGGTTCTATATTCCTTCTTCGCCAAGGATATACCTCAGTGACCCCCCCTGGTGATGCCAAAGGTTGCCTTCTGTGCTGCTTCTGGGTGAACTATGATACGTATAATACGTACAATACCAGGGTACAACACTACTGTATATACTGTAGTTTCTCTTGGTGTTTGTGAGCAACATATCGAATTTTGGTTCATCACAGGTATCACATCATTGGTCTTATATTAATGGTCTATTTTATCTCGAGTGTTACCTGGTGGTTAGCGTGATATTTTATTTTGGCTGAAGTTCGACACAGTCCGGTTCTAGCCCCCCATGCCACGCACAAACCGCCTACTCGTACCGCTCCATCCGCCGTAACCTCCGCATTCGCCCGTCAACCCCACTTGCTGCTCTCACAGCATGTATGCGTCACTATAACGACACCGTCCATTGTTTGATTTTGTTGTTGTCATCACATGTACCCATCGCCATACTCCACGTGTAACCTGTGGTCACAAGACAGGCAGCCAACGCGTCAGGTCCGGCACCAGGTCCGAGTTCTACATGTCCAGTGCATATGATGTGATATGCATTCACGACCCCCAACCATCTATCGAGTTGAACCGGCACAACTTCCGCCAACGTACACCTCCCCTCGTCCAATGGGTGCACCCCGACCAAACTCTTCGTGTAGTTTTGGACTAGTACTCGTACGACTTTCTGTTGTCTGTTATCCCGTTCGAGCCGTCACCAATTTTATTTGTATCTCCTCCCACGACACCCGGGCACCTTTCGGCTAGGTCTCTGGCCTATGGTCGCACTGATCGCAGCATGTGACGATCCCCGCGACCACCCGTGTAACCTCATGGACCGGTCGAGCTACACCAGTTGTCCGGTCCCCCACGCTGCGTTCGCCCCTACTTCACCCCCCACCATAGCCCGCACACACGAAGCAAAAAGCACTTAAACTAGATGCGCGCGAACGATGCAAAGTGACGAATGCTACAGACTACACCAGGCGCGAGTACTAAGCCCCCCCCCCTCCGACTCCCTCTAAAGCGCGGGTGGGTAGGTGGGTGGGAAGAAACATATACTCCTGAACACCTCTCCACTTTTTTATTCGACCGCTGGAAGCCATGTTTCTTGGCGTGCGCTCATCCGCGCATCCCACGCTTGTCCTATTTGGGCGAGGGTGGTGTTTTCTGATACTTGACACTTCTCACTTATACCTACGTACGTACCTGGTATGACAGTGCTTAGACGTTTCCTTACTTCTTATCGGCACATCCCATAGCTTCTTACTTCCCCCAAGTCTCACATCAACCACACCCACCCATTCATCTGATCTATTTTTGATTGGCCAATTACTCTGCACGCACAAAAAAGCATGACTGGCACCAGGTACATATTTCCCCGCTTTCGTTGGGGCTCACCGTGAAAATGTTGTGCTTTCCCTTCCAGTTTGTTAGAGCCTGTGACGCTATCGTTATTTTAAATAGCAAACTATCAGAACCGCGTGAGAGGCAGCAGCTCCGACTCGAACTCCAAAACTACAACTTCAAGTGCAGTTTGGGTGGCACAGAAGCATCGAAACGGAGACGTACCCCCTCAGTGTTAACGACTACCACTACTAATGTTGCCTCGAGGGCAGTTTATGGCTGTATGAGCTCAGTATATTAGTAGTATACTAACAAAAGAGACCAACGGACCTTTTTCATTTACTGTCATATCATAGGCCATACCGGTAAGTTTTTGTTGGCTTTCCGCAATGAACGGCGTGGTATCTTTGCTTCCCCGCTCTCATGGGTACCATCTCTCGATTGTCGCGCGCAAACATTCCGTATGCTATGTACGGGCATCGTGGTTGTGTCGCAACAGCTTCGCGCTGCTTCCACACACCGCAGCACTCCAATGGCATTTTCTAGAGCACCCACCATAAATGCACCAAACCGACCCCCACTCTATTCGAGCTTGTCTCGATAGGTGTCGAGCGCGATAGGTGAATGCATTTTCGCACTTCAGTCATGCGAATTTCGAGTTGAATGTTTGTGTGTATGGAGCCAGGTCTCAGTACACATATGATATACCCCGACGGGTTCCTTGGCGATACAAACCAGTAATCTGGGTGGGGCAAAAGTTACGACCGTTTCAGTGAAAGACCAACCAAGTAATCGGTCAGAACATACGTTAGAAAAACGCTGGTCTTTCTTGTCCAGAAGAGAGGGCCTGGACGAAAGTGCTTCGAATCTCATGTCACAATTTCATCACGGACTTTCAACAAATTGAGCGGCCTCGACGAAAAGAGTGCTTGGAATCACATGTCACAGTATTTTCAGCGCAAACAATCGACAAATCGAGTTGCGAGATGGGAATTTGTGTCTCTCGTATTAATGCAGTAGAGAACATATTAACTTTGTATTGATGTGTATGCGCGCCTTATCTCTTTATAGATAACGAACCAGGCGATGGTGGCGATATCGATCGGTGTGCCATGCCTCGAGAAATGTTCACACCGAGTATCAGTGACATCTGTAGTACGTATTTTTTTTACTTTCACATAGGTTTTGGTATATAGATACATGTACACATATCCAAATCACACGGGACGGAATTATATGGACTTGGCATTTCTCTATGTACAAAAATAACTCGGATCACCAAAAATTCTAACGTTGACGAATGCGCTGCAGACTTAAGAACCCAGCTGCCAAATCCGGAGTCCTACTGATTCCAAACGGTGGCGCACACGCCCCAAGCGGAAACCAGCCTTATATATAAGCTGGACCAAATCGTCGTTTCAATTCACGGTCAGCACTTCCCAATCGATGACACGGAAGCTGGAAGGCAAACTATGCTACGGTGACATAACATCAACCTGTCCGGAACGATCCAAGCGCCTGTCCTAGATCGCGCGGGGCCTGGTGGCGGTGATGTTCAGACGCGCATTCTATACGATATGGATATAACTTCACGTTTCTGCGGGTTCTCATGTGAGGAGCTCCCCAGATCAACCATCTATTGACTTCAGAGAAAAACGAAAGCGCACACCCCGATGGATTATCCAGTGGTCTAGGTATAGAAGGGGCAACGCACAAAAATATTCCACTGACCTTTGGTAGCTTCCTCAGTCGAGGGGCCCAGTTAATCATAAATGGTTTCGGCAAAAACTGCCACCCCTATCGAAGCACACGTCTTCATCTTCACACTCAGAGTGTGTCTACTCAGAAGGGAGCACCGCATTGTATTACCCTTTCACACGGCGGATGGTATGTTAAAAGGGTATATCGACAGGGCTTTTTATTGGTAGATATCCCGTGGGGGTCGCGTAGTAGGACAACTGTATTTTCAAGGAGGCGTCTTGTTACTCCGGGGCTCTTGTTCGTCATTCCCCGGATTCCAACCAACCAAGCCCTCATCGGAAAAATATAAGCTTCCGGGGTCCAACTCTACCCAATAAAACACCGTGAGAAATCATAGCATCCCGTTCAGCTGGTTGACCAGAGAAGTCAGTTATGAGATAGTTATATCCTAGACGGCAGCCATCGGTGGATAACCGAGCAGTCGGACCTGCACCCTGCGTCGTCTAGATTAAGCCACGGGGGGGGTTCAGCCACCGGAGTCATATGCTTTGGTGGATCCTTGTGCCTCTTAACTGGCTAGTATCAGGTATGCGCGGGATGGACATCATCGGTCTGATCTATGTGTTGTGTTCTTGTTGTGATGTCAATTTCTTGATGCTATCATCCCACGAAACCAACCTCTCTACGCAACGATATTCAGCGCGCTCAGATTCCTTTATTCCTCTATCTTGAGAGATAGCAAGGTACGTAACCATCTATGTTAGATGCCAGATGCAGCACGCCCAGAGAGTAGAACAATGTCGATTGTACTGCCGACACTCAGTACCCCGTAAGTACCGGTGCTACCCCGCAGGGTACGACCAGTACCACCTGGGGCACGCTACGGTCAGAATACTCAACACTCTCCGCCACCTGGGGGAACGTTATATCTAGAATACGGAATACGCTCCAGTAGTGTACCCCATATCACGCGGTGCCCAAAGCACAATGCTGGTCCTATACCACCATACTTAGACTACTGTTGTACTGGCGAACTATTGTTGTATTCTAGCGTTTTCATAAACGGCACCCATGTTTTTCGGAGACAAACTTCTTATAACTAGTATGGAGTGCCTTTTTGTGTGGATTTTTTTTGCAGTTCTGAAAGGGTTAAAGCCACTATGATACTGTGCTGACGAATTTTGATGACGAATCTTGAAAAAGTTCCTTCGTCGCAATATAAGCTTCGTTTGACGATTCTGTATATCGTCTCCCCCAAACATCAAAAATAATTAATTCACACTAATCCCAAGTCATTAAGTATAAAATAATTCCACCCATCCCCCTCCACGTCTACACCAAACTCCCCTGTTTTATTATTCAAACATCAAAAATAACTAATTAATTTCACCCCCCCCCCTATAATATTACGACGGTGTACTTGCTAGTATACGAGAC
>JBBMKB010091917.1:0-11189 GCA_037833945.1 Alaria marginata
GTATAGGTCAGCGACTCCCCTTAGTACTAGCGAGTACCAGGGTCAACAGTATGATACGTAGACGATTTGTCGTTAATATATATAGATCTGCGACCACGGCATGATACTTGGTACAGCAGTAATATTACCGCTGTAATCGCAATGCACCATACATCACACACGTCCAAGCAAGCACAGCAGTACACAGCAGCATACATTCATACGGTTGTACTCAGACACCTGAGGGTGAAAACCCGCAGCGTCTGGTGGCATACACATCTGAAAGTCATGATGAATCGTGTGCCACCCGTGGCCATCCTTGAAAGACACAAGACATGGATAGCGCCGTCGTCTACCATGTGGAGTTCCTAAAGTGTTACACCGAAATATGCCAGGGTGGGACCGGTAAAGCGTACAAAAGCAAATGCCAAAAAGTAATTGGGCCACGATCCACACCCTATCACGCGATTCACTGATATCGAATCAGGTAAATTGACACACTATATGCCGGCATCCACGCGGAGCCCTTGTAGCAGACAAAACAATCACCGGGTACAAAACAAAAAAAGGGCCGGCCACCCCACAAAGGTACGAACGCAGTCATCCACGTACCAACCCACCCACCCACACCCGCCCACCCGCCCACGCACCAACGCACGATGTCATCGAAACACGCACCAGCAGTATACAGCAGCGCAGCCGTACACACCATCATCACTATAACGAGCACGCAATGCCGGGGGCCACGCGCGGTTTTTCTGTTTAACTTAAATTTAGTATAAAAACGACTATGTCGCCCAGTTTTAGGACGATTTCGATAATGACCGAAGTTCTGGAGATCCATTTTTTCTCATTTTTCTTTGGCTCTTTGAAAACATATATCACGAAAAAAATGTTTTGAAACTAGTATAGGGTATTTATTATCTCGAACTTAGTGTTGAAACGGAGTTCTTAAATTAAGTGCGGATCCTAACCCCCCTGCACGCAAAGGAGAGGCTTACCAACTCCTATCAAGAGAGCCAGTGACTGGTGACTGGTACACGCTGCTAGCTTTTCATTCTTGAAAAAGGGAGAAAATGCAGAGAAAAGCCTTTGGGCCAAAATTTGGCATAAGCCAGCAGCAACACTGGCTTCATGGCTGACGGCTGACAGTCCCGTGGCCGCAAATTCCCGCCGCATCGTAACTGTCGATGCGAGCCATGGTCGCTCGGCAAAGCTCCGCACGCCACGTCCACGGCTCGGCCTGGCACGAGAACCGGTGTCCTGCTGATTGTGCCACCCACCCTCTTTACCCAGGCGGCAAGTTGCGGCTGACTCCGGCTGAAACTCTCCGAGTCGCGATAACATGTTTTTTACTAACATAATCAATGGGAAAATCACCCTGATCGGAAATACAAGGACTGCTCGGGTCTAAATATAGAGGTCAGATTGTCGTTGTATTGCTAACCAGACACACAGACGTGGTTTCAGGATTTCATAATAGGGATAAATAAAGGTATATCCAAGGCCAACCCTTCCCACGAAAAGCCAGCCAAACATTTTCTGATAAATATATTACGAGGCCCTTCACTGGGGGAGCTCCGTGCCTTACCCCAAACTCGAAGTTTGGTTCCCGCTGCCCGATGAATAATCCCCTGGGCTAGACGTACAGTATTATAACAGGAATTGGGAAACCCTAGTGAGCCTCCAGTTAAATTAGGTGGGTCCCCCGGTGGGGCAGTTGGTCACTCATGTAGCATTTCGCCCAAACTTTGCCACTGTACCTATGTATTCACTAAAACATGGTAATATATTTTATATTGTCGCGTAATTCAAGCCTTCCTTGAGGGGACTGGTTAACGTGAAGAAACCATGGTGTCGCAGACGACAAATATCGCAGGTGCTCGATCGTGTGTGCCTATGAACAACTGTGTTGTGAGGTTGGATTACGTGTGTTTGAATACCGAAAGCCGGGTGGGGTTTGAATCTTGTACTCATTACTACACAGACATAACACAAGACATTAGAAACTGCGACAAAGACCAGGAGCGTGAAGTCTGTTGGTGCTCTACTGCTGCAGTTCTGCGGGCTGAAGATTGACGGACACGGCGGGAGCACGAGTGCGGTCGTTGCTTCACATGGCCCCGCTGCTGCCTGACTTCAACGCACCAGGTCCTGTGCCTGTATATTTACTAACAGCCACTGTCTGTCGCGTCACAAAGCATAGGTATGGCACGTCCTAAAACAGTTTCTTCGAGTACCACCGGTTCTTGCTTCTGCTTCTGTCGTATGTTGTAGTTCGTGACAGCAGTGGCTTTCCATGTGGAACGCATACTACAATAAGGTTACTGTAGCACCTCTTATTTACGATTCTTTTGCACGATAATCGACACCCTTTTATTTCTGGAGCTCCTCACTTATAGAGCTCTATACTCCACTGTAAACCTAATTTGAGCAAGCTGAAACATAAAGTCGATGAACGAACCCGTGGCCCGGGAATACCAATAAAATCGTTTTGCAGAACGAAAATGTAATTTCGACGATTTTAGGTTAAGGAGCCTCGTTATTCAGAAACAATATGGGCCAAAAGTGCTAATATTTCCTTTATCGTAGCACCCCTCGAGCTGTCTACCTCGCTCAAACCCGAACGTGGTAGTATTCAATGCAAATAATAATCCCATGGCCTAAGTATGTATGAACACACTTCCACTCTCTTGTCAACCACCTTGTTGTTAAACACAGTGGTATCCTGCTGTTAGTTGGCATCTCCCATGTTGGCGGAGCCGCATGAATCAGACGCGGTCTGGATATAACGGGCTACCTACCTCCAGCGTACTAGGTTTCCAAGCGCGAGCGTAAAGACTGCTGCTGCTGCCATCTGCGCTGTTCCAGTGTTTAGGACATCCTTTCCATTCACCATAAACATTGTTGAGGGATTGACCAGATTTCTACTGTTAGTAGATGAACCGTCCGACGGTAGGGGTGCACCGACAAGTTTCAGAGCTCGTGACATGAGGACCTCAATATCCAACCCAGAACATGACTTCCCATATTTTCTTTCGCGAAATCCGATCGACTCTCCTTTCGGCTAGTCCTGAAACATATGCACCCGTAAAATGCACAGACCAACCGGTAGTTCCTCACTTCGGAAGCTCAACCGGTCAGAAACCTTTTACCCCAAATTGAGCAATCCCTACAGTGGGATAATTCAGATATGTACACGATACGGCTGCCCATACGAAGTGTGCAAGCGGGAACGTACACAAACTACAACCGGCACGATATACATGTAAATAGAAGCTCGGATAAGATTTGTATTGGAAAATGTTGGTCAGAGTGGCCGAAGCGATTCAACCACTGGAGTTTTTTCTGTTGGTTGGTTTTGGTATAGCCAATGCATTCGAGGCGGAGATCCACCGGGGTGTTGCATGTCTACCGAGCGCAAGATGCAAACGTGTGTGCGCCGAAACATAAGACAGCAGGGTGTATGCATCGGTATGTAATATCCTCTACCTGGCAGACGTTTCTAGAAGAATAAAAATATTAACCGGGGATGAAGCCTACGGCAAGAGGGTAGCTTGAGGGCCTCCTTTTTCAGCGGTGGCTATCTAATTTCCTTGGTGCTTTTTGGTTTCGCAATATTCGCGGCCATGGCATGGTTGTTTTGTCCGCTATGCCAGCAGTGTCGTCGATGGTTGAGTCGTGCTTCAAGGTCGGAGACTAGAGGCGACAATGACTAAGGAGGTACCCTTGCCGCCGTATCCGACGTCCGGAGATTTTCCAAAACAACCGAAAAGGTGCTTGTATTTGTTCAGATCTTTCAAGTGTTTGTTTTTGTTTGGTTTGTGTGTCTATATGTACCTTATACTGTCGTTTCTAAAGAGCTTCATCGTGCACAGCGAACGGTAAACCCATAGTAGTCAGAAACAACAAACGTTTAGACCGCAACCGGTTACTTGGCATATCGCTCCCTTGGCCGATTTTGAACACAAATGTTCAGACTGGGAGCTGATCTGGGTGAAGTGCATGCGGCATGCAGGCATTTAAACGAGTTTCCTGTGCCCCGGAATCAAGCGGGGATGTAACGGTAACCTGACCTTCTGCTAGATGGTCCTTCTACACGCCATTCGTTATGGCAGGTTATTTCGACGGCGGGTATGTTTTTGCTCATCTCAACAATTGTTCGCTATGCTTATACGTCTTGCCCGACTTTCCCTAGCAGGCATACCGCGAACGGGACCCGCCGGGTAAATGAGGCCATGCTCGTACAAATTGTGTAACAAGGGATCAACCTTCAACTTCGCCGGCTATACGGTACCGGCGTACGGCAAGGAACATGCTGATCAAGGCATGCTCGACGTCCGCCCCGGCAGGCAGTGTTCGCATAATTCATGCACCAAACACCCAACCTTCAACTTCGGAGGGTCGAGCACCGCCTTGTACTGCAAAGCCCACGCACTGGACGGTAAGGTTGGCGTTCCTGGAAACCGTTGCCGACATGACTCCTGCACCAAGAAACCAAGCTTCGCCGTGGAGAGCAGCAGAGGCCGTGGAGAGCAGCAGAGGGGCGTTGCATTGCAGGGATCATGCTGAGAACGGCATGATTAATGTGATTGGCAAGCTTTGCCTGCATGCCTTATGCACGAAGCATCCAACTTACGGAATAGAGAGCAGCAGAGAGGCGTTGCGCTGCAGGGGTCATGCTAAGAACGGCGTGGTGGTTGTTCGAACCAGGGGCTGCCCGCATGACTTCTGCCCGACAAAACCGACCTTTAATGTCGACGGAAGGACGAAGGGGGTTTTCTGCAAAAATGACGCCGACAAAGGCATGGTGGACGTCATTAGTGAGCGTTGTTCGCATGACTCCTGCGCGGAGGAACCATTCTACAATGTTGAGGGCAGCACGAATGGTGTCTTTTGCAAAAATCACGCTGACAAGAGAATGGTGAACGTCATTAGCAAGCGTTGCTCGCACAACTCTTGCACTAAGCGACCAAACTTCAATGTCGAGGGCAGCACGACGGGGGTATTCTGCGAGAACCACGCAAAAAAGGGCATGGTAAACGTAAAAAGCAAGCGTTGCTCGCACGATTCCTGCTCTAAGCGACCAAGCTTCAATGTCGAGGACAGCACCAAGGGGGTTTTTCGCACAAATCACGCTCACACGGATATGGTTGACGTCATTAGCAAGCGTTGCTCGCACGACTCCTGCTCGAATCAACCAAACTTCAATGTCGAGGGCAGCACGACGAAGGTTTTCTGCAAGAACCACGCCCAAAAGGGCATGGTGAACGTGAGTAGTATGAAGCGTTGCTCGCACGACTCTTGCCCCAAGAGAGCACTCTTCAATGTCGAGGGCGGCACGACGGGGGTTTTCTGCATAAAACACGCCAACAAGGGCATGGTGAACGTTAGCATCAAGCGTTGCTCCCATGACCTCTGCACGAAGACCACGAGATGGGGCGTAGCGACCGACAGTGTGCCCACTGTATGCGGGGGCCATAAGAGTGACATCACGGCCGGGCGTGCCATTAACTTCAGAGCCTTGTGCAAAATGGCGGATTGTTCAAAATCATCGAGGTGAGGACTCGTCGGAAAGCAGCCTTCCCACTGCCCCGAACACGGTGCTCTCGAAGGCGGGCTCGTCTGCACTTTGTGGACGAATCGCAGTAAGAGGGGCGCCTCCAGCTGGGTCGAGGGTGCCATAAGAGGACCCTCGTTTCGCGCAAAGATTGAGGTGTTAGCTTGATGTCTGTTGGCTTTGTCCGCGACATCCGTTGTGTCACGTTTTATCGTCCCCGTTGCGGTTCCACACATAGTACAATCAACGGGTTGCGCGGTATATGAGGTGTCCAAAACGCCGGTGACGTTTTTGCTCCTAACAGTATCGTGTGGCTGTCAACGAGGAAGATTTGCTGGGGGGTCGTTGTGCGCCAGTGCGACAGAAGGTGCTTATCTGGATAGTGTGTTACCTATAGATTGCATAGGTTAGACGCTGTGGCAATGTTGATGCAATACCCAGTACATCAGTCATGAGCTAACTGAGGTAACTTGTGCAGTGCAGATTTAAAGTGTAAGAAGCAGTGTTTTTATTGTTACCGTCACCAGTGCCGCCGCCGTCGTAGTCAAACTGCCTGCGATATGCGCATGCATCCGGTTTAGTAGAAATCTAAATCTTATTTTCCCCTGAATAAGTTAAGATTGGTCAACGCCAAACCTTACTCTGAAGCCAGCCGACCTTTTCGGGGTGGACATTCGAAACTTAGCTGACGCGGTCAGTTTCGTGTGCCTGCGTCGAATTTTCGATGACATTGCTAAGTGATGGTGATGCGTGCTACAATAGATGTTGCCCTGTTAGGCTACATGTTTTCTGTCCGAATCGATTGGAACTCCATTTTGTTTTATGGTGGTACTCGTTGCATGTCTAAGCCAAGTCACCGAGTTGTTGATCGGCTTGCACTTTCATTTTTATGTCGGGTGAGGCACAGATACCCTACAACGGACAAGCTTGAGGGGATTTGAAGAGCACCGGTGCCGTAGCTTGCGCCGTGTACTGCATGCATCATCACACCAGTGTTTTATTGTCACGATAGTGTATGCCAACTCTTCCAGGGATGGACATCCACCATGCGATCAACCAAATCTGTACGGCCGACCGATGGTACCGACCGTTCCGCGGCATGTCGTTGTCGTGTACCTTTGGCCCTGAAGACAGCACAATCGGCCCAAAAGTGTCGCTACGTTCAGCATTCAAAAATCAGGTAAAAAAGTTATGTCCTTCTCAGTTTCACCTGCAAACATGCGGTGCTCTCTGTGTCTGTACGGGTACATTTTGGCGACGATCGGAACAATTCCCAAGTTAGTTCCGATACGCCTGCCACAATCTTAACGCGTTTTCATATCAAGTTTGATGTACCTGAACGGTGCTAACGAGTACACGTATACGAAGAAACGACAGGTGCGCATTCTGGCGTAGTCGCCCCCCTCGGGAAGATGAAGGCCTTTTGTGAGAGCACAACACTTTATGTCGAGAGCGCTTAAGATGGAATTCTAAATCCGTTTAGGGTTTTGGAAATAGTTCTACTAAAACGACACTCTACTTTCGTATGACCACGGTTTCCTTAAAGCAGTTTTTGACAACCGTCGCTTTACCGCGGCCGATATAGTTCGCCTGATGTTGAAGACAGCAATGCGCTTGCGCCGGTGCCTCCGCACGTGTCACGGGCCGTGCTCTGGGAAGTCTCGCAGTCCCGCTTGCTAAGCTTGACAAACTATGCCTGGAAAAGTCCCAAAATACATGCATCTCTTGCTCAAAGTATAAGCCTCTGTATTCAAGACCATCGGGCCCAGTATGCTGATGGAGTCCAGCATATAGTGGTGGCTGCTGTCTACACTCTAATCAAATATGTACTGCTCGGATGAGAACACTAACCGTTTCCGCTCCGCCAAGTCTGTATTTTCAAGTCAAACAAAGTCAACACAGATGGCCCTAGTGAGGGAAATCAGCACTCATAACTGTTGACAATGGTATGCGATATCTTTGTTTAACTACACTAATCACCGAGGCATGATTTTTAAATTACTACGCGAACTTGCAACTAATCATCATTCTTCAACACTTACTTAATTGATTCTATAATCCGCGGAAATGCCGAAGAAATCAGTAAATCACAACACGTTTCCGGCCTTCATTAAAACCCTTTTATAGTTGCCTCAACTCAACATGATGAGAACCAACCCGCACCGTTCTGCAGAGAAGACCCGCAACACCGACGCTTGCAAGCTCTCGCCTTTTAGAGCATATATCCACCTAAACCTTTCGACCGTGTCCTTTACCTTCCTATTGTCGTGTCCGAAGCAGAGTCAGACTACCGTGTTGTCCTTGTGTCTCGAGATCGGGAGTCGAGCGTTGACTGAAAGCCGTGTTGTTTTTACAATCCACTAGTACAGGAAATTCGTACCCAGCATTCGTATCCAGTATCTGGCTCACAAGTTGATAAAGTTGTGTACATCACGTCATGCGGCGTTCATTCAACACAAGGTGCGTCTTCAAGACACAGAGCGCCTCCTCTCCCATTTATAAACTGTCATAGCAACGTTGTTCCCAAGTAGTTAAGAAGACTTTTCTGATGCTCGAGGATACGAAAACCGTGGTCGGTCGTAATAAAGCATCTGCAGACGGCATCTACTGACCTTCTGCTGCTGCTTGCTGCTGATAGAAGGACGGACGGTCGTTTGTGCAAGCGTGAACCACATGATTGGCCAGGGCAGACTAAAATGCGTGGTGCGTCTGGGCGCCATGTGCCGTTGATCGATAGAGATAGACACTTAAATGCTTCTGTGTAGTCAGGAGATAAAAAAAAATGGTTTGCCACCGACGATAGAGATTTATACGCTGAACCTCCATCCAGTTGATTTCCTATTTACAACACACACTAGATAGACCGTAGTAGTAGTATAAACCGTGCAACACGATATAACCCTGACCCTAACCGTGGTATCATATATCGAATTGTGGTAAACGACATGAGTTTATAGAATCATTGGCGTTCCGATGTTACTTGCGACGCGCTTATACATGTCAACTACACCATCGCCTCTCCCACAGGCCAACGAGTCTCCCAGTGTCCCACTTCACTTCCCCGCTAAATGTTTGGCGAGACGTCAGTATTCTGTATTGTATCGCGTGCTGTAGTAGTAATGTGCCGTCACCTTTCCGCGCGATTATGCGCCTCTATCGTTCTGCTGCGGATTCTGCTTTTATTGTTTGTTCTATTTTAGGGCGAGGTAGTTCTTTCTCCTACTCATGTTCCTTTAATGACGGATGCGTGGCGTACCCGGTATGGGGTCGTTAGCGTCGGTTTTACTTTCTGTCTGCTTTATTTTTCTTTTTTTCTTTCTTTTTTTAGTCTTGTCCTCTTTTACACTTAGTTTCCTATCTAGACGGTGGGGTTGACTACCCGTAGTTGCATCTACTTGCTCATTGTGTATTTTGCTGCGTCAGTGCCCCAATCGTGAACTTCCTTTTCGGGGCATCGTTCGCCTAGTGGTTTTCTTATGTGATCGCGTAGAAGTTCAATACAAATGGCGCCTGCTTTGACACGTTGCCTATTGATATTTTAAATACATGCTTGTTGCTTTCTTGCACAAGTGAGAGCCCGCTTTATTCGTGATTTCCTCTTATTTCGATTGACAGCTGCATCAACTAGGTAATATCTACGTCACCTGTATTTGTTTTGCAAATTCTGGCATCGTGATAGTTTTTCGTCGCCCAAGGATATATGCATGCACTGTACACCGTCTTTACGCTTTACGTTCGCTTGCTAGTTGTCTCTGACCACTATTTAATTTGTGGAGGGTTGATTGCGGTTCATCGTGTCTGCCACCGACTTAAATCTGGAGTGGTTGCTGTGGTTCATGCGGTTTATTTTTCGCGTGATCGGTCGTGTTACGCAGTGTGTCAACCTATTTCGCTACTGTTTTCAACGACGGATATACCTTGCGATCTGCGCGTCATACGCTAGTCGGTGCGTCTCTACCTCGTCGCTACTAGATTTCCACGGCTTCCGCCGCCGCTGCCCCCGGTTATTTTTGCATTTGGATATTTAAGTAGAGGCTTGAGTTTGTGTCTTTGGTATTTACGTCGTAGCGCAAGTAAGTATGTCTGCTGTCCGATTCATATTTTGCAGGCGAAAACATTAAAATAACGGTTTGTTTTTTTTGTGATGCGTACTGCCTCACGAGCAAACAACTGAATGACAACTCAATAAGAGAGACAGGCACAAGGCACCTGATATGATTTTATCAAGCAGGGGGAAAGAGATATACGTGTCCGTAATTTGAAAATGCTTCGTAAAAATATGACAGCTCGATCGGAATACCAGGTACCAAGTATGATTTTATCAAGAAGGAGGAGAGAGATATACGTGTTGGTAATTTGGGAATATTTCGTAAAATATCCTAACTGGTATACCAGGTATATGTTTTCTGGAGTTTTGGCTTTTATTGGCATAGTAACGGATGACTAAGTACTCGTTGACCCTGTTTAAGGCAAACTGACGAAGAAAGTAGCTATAGGGTTCAGGAAGTTAGCATAGTCAAGGAAAACTAAGTATGAAGCGAAACTGTTATAATACCACACTGATGAGTCGAGAGTCTAAGGGGCTTGACAGGTAACAAGGGCTATCAAAACGTTCAGAAGATGAATATTGAGCGCTGCAAAATAATGTTTGGTTTTTCGGTAAATGGTTAGTGGTAGGTTGAGACCCCTTCGTAGTTCGTTCGGACGGTCTCTTGCATAAAACATCTTGCTGCCTCGCCAGTGGGGCGGAGAGGCTGGTTGTAGATTGTGGTATGGTGTAAACGAGTGAAATGTAAAGATTCCTTCGCGGCGATGATAGGCGACAGCCAGCAACAAAAAAAGTAACATGTTCCCATTGCGTTGCATCAAGAAGGTCTAAAACAGAAAACGCTTCATCACCACCCACAGAGGTTAGGGTGTACTGACTCAAACCGACAAAAAGAGCGCTGGACGTGACGAAAGTCAAAAACGTGAAAAAGAAAAAGAAATTGACTCGATCTCGGCAAAATTATAAAAGAATGGTGTTACATGTTGCTGCACGATCTGCACCATCGGTGCACCTTAAAACAAGCATGCAGCAACACTTGAGACAATAACAGTTAAACAATTAAGATGATATGCAGAGAAGGGTATAACCTGTGAAATTTGTGACAAAAACGGCATACCAACGGCCGGTCCGGGTAATATTAACTTTTGGTGTATGACGTCGACATGGAAAGCGATATCTGACTGACAAGCTGCACCAAATGCCGTGACAAAGTATATGTTATAAGGACACGGAACGAAAATTCGCCTACACAGACGTAATACCAGTATCATAGCAAACACAAATATGGTGTGACTGTTTCAGTCACAAAAAACACAGGTTATAACTGTTTAAGTCAAAAGCTCTAAAAAGGACATCCTCTATAACTTTGGGGAGTGGGGAACGTTGACCCGAGGGGATCGTTAGTGACTGTGGAGATCTACCGTCTGTTGGGTGTTGGAATCTTTGTTCCGGGTATCTTGAGATAAGATTTCTGTAACTGTCACTTTTTTCAGGCCAATCGTTGGATACGGTGCGGAGTGAAAATATATGCCGGTGTGCAGTACGAGTAGTAAGGTTGATCTTGCATAACGGACATCCTCTGTGAATTTGGTCATTGTGGAT
>JBBMKB010091928.1:0-11188 GCA_037833945.1 Alaria marginata
ACCACCACCACCACTACCACTCCCCCCCCCCGCCGAAAGCATAGGAGAATGACTTCTTTCGGGCGAGGGAGAGGATGCCGATAATTCGAATCCAGCTTCTGGGGACCAAGGTTCTGTTTTTAGCGGAGTAGTAATGCTGGCGCCGCCGCCGCCGCCGCCGCCTCCGGTGTTGCTCTGGTCGCCGGTCACCCTCCTACTGGTGCCTCGACCTGGCTTGCTGTGTCCGAGTCTGTGGGTTGCCTCGTCCTCGATGGGGGGTAGCGACTGGACGTTTGTTTGGGGAGGTTCACGCGAGCGGTACAGAAAAAACGAGCAAAAAAAAAACAAAGTTAGGACGGCGGGCCGCAGAAACAAAAGCCAAAACAAAAACTAGTAAGTAAGTAAGTAAGTAAGTAAGAAAGGAAGGAAGGAAGGAAGGAAGTAAGGAAGGGAGGAAAGGAAAGGAAGGGAGGAAAGGAAGTAAGCAAGTGAGTGAGAGAGTAAGTAAGTAACTAAGTAAGTGAAAGTAAGTAAGTAAAAAAGTAAGTAAGTAAGTAAAAAGTAAGTAAAAGTAAAAAGTAAGTAAAAGTAAAGTAAGTAAGTATTACCTCGCGACAAGCCGTGGGCAATGCATAGTTTTTCGTATGGCGGGGCATGCCGATTTGACCGCCTTAAGAGTGCGATCATGCTGCGCGTGTTGTGCATTGTTAAGGTATCAACCTCTGGGGTAAAAGCCCATTTGACCGCTGGATAACACATTGACCAATCACCGACACAAGCAAACCCTTACAACACGCCCCCCCTGGAACGCTGGGCTAGCAGGTCGGCCGGATATACCGACCGACGTGTCAATATCCACCATCGGTTCCAAACCCTGGGGGGGCCGAGGGAGGGTACATCTCAGGTTCGACACCTGGCTCGTGCTAATATCACTTTTTAGCGAACATATTTTCTGGATGATCGGGCTCCTGTTCCTGTAATCGTCGGAACTTCGTTCTTGTTTTGCATTATTTTCCGTGTATACCTAGCTAGACCATGGGGTTTCTCACCGGGTATCAGGAGTCTCAGAAACAATATGGTGCACCTCTACCACGGGGGAAATTGTTTTAAAGCATGCCGTGTTTTGATACTATTATTTCGGGGGAGAAAAACCTACCAGGTATTAATCAGGACCAAATAAGATCATTAACCCTTTTACAACTGGAAACCCGTTTTGGGGACACATTTACTTGATAATAGTATAGGGACGGGGTTCGGGGTTCTAAAGGGGTTAAAAACAGGTTAATATATGTATATATGCGATTTTTAGCGTACATCGAAGGTTCTGATTACGACAGAATTTCTGAGGCTCTTCCGATGAAGAGTGTTACTGTATGACACACCCTACGATAGAGGTTCACCATTGTTTTTCTGAAGCTCCCCACTTGAGGAGCAAAACACCCTCACCGAAGAAATGGTTTTGAGTAAACTGAAAGTGCAATCCGATGAACAAATCCCGTGGCCTATCTATACACAAAAAGAACACTGCAAAAACAGACTGACATTCCTATACTATTAGTAAGTGACTATACTATTAGTAAGTCATTTTGGGTCAAGAAGCCCCGTCATTCAGAAAATAAATAACGCCAAAAAAAGGTACAGTACCTCTATCGTAGGACGCACCGTATACCCCAACCTCAAAAACCGATTTTGAGTGAAGTGAAAGCGCAGCCCGATGAACGAAAGCCATGACCTAGGTATACAAGTCATTAATATTGCAAAACAAACAAGATATTCCAACGGTTTTGGGGTAGGAACCCCGTCCCTCAGAAAATATTTTCAGTAAAAAGTGCTACCTTTATCGTAGAACGATTCAAACCCAAAAGCCCACGTCTCGCCGACGACGCCATTTCTGTGAAGGTACGATGGGGGTATCAAATAGTCCCTTTTATACTCCTATAATTGATAAAAAAAATCACCAAACCGCCTACCCAAACTATGCTTTACTTATAACAGCACCCCCCCCCTATGTTATGTATCCGCTCCAGAACGACTGCAGTCTGTCCTGTGACCACGGATTTGATTGTGCGAGTTAATGTGAGACAAAAAAGTTGGATTTTTGGCACACCCCCTACCCCGTCCTAGTAGCTCATGTTGCTTTATGTGGTCGAGGCCGTAAATGTTCAAAATACGAGTGCTATGATAAAGGTACTGTACAGTTTTTTTTTGCTGAAGTATTTTTTTTGAATGACGGAGCTCCTTAACCCAAAATCGTCGGAAAGGTTATTATTTTTTCTGCAACATTATTTTGTTGGTGTGCATAGGCCATGGGTTTGTTCATCGTGTTGTTGCCCCTTCAGTTTACTCAAGGTCGGTCGGTTTCGGGTGGAGGTATAGAGCTCCTCACGCGAGGAGCCTCTTATAAAAAACGATGCATCTCTGCCGTAGCGTATGCCAAAAGTCACCTACCAGTGCGTTGTTTCCCTCTGATTCCCCATAGAAGTCGAGAAGCTAAAATTGACTTAGTTTATTTTGAGCCAAGCTCACATCGTCTGGTTTGCCGTCGGAAAATAATGAATGTCTTGAATTATTAGTATGCTTCATATTAATTAAACGTTCTTGTACGCGGCACTGTACACTTCGTATGAATACTTCGAAGTATCGGCATTGAACACGGGAGTTCCATCAAATTCCCGCACACTTTCGTCGCCATCATTGGTATCACTTAAATCATTTATTACCGTAACGCCTTTATTAGAGTCGCACCCACGTTTTTGTGAAGAAACTAACTTTGTAAATGGTATTGGACAACGTTTTGCTGCATTTTCCCCTTTTTTTCGGAACTTCAGAGGGAAACACTTGCGGTAACAACTGCGCGGGTCGGACAGATCATCAATCATCAATAATTGGTCCCCACTTGATGATGTAGATCTTTGAGGGAAAGATATGTGTAGATATTTCAGGGAAAGATATGTGTGGTCTAGCTCATGTTGCCGGGTGGGAGCCGTACGATCTGCATGGTCTAGCACATGTTTCCTGGGCTACATACTTTGTATACAGATCCTGCACAACATCTCATAGCGGCAGAGCTAAAGGATCTGTTGTATACAGATGATCTAAATGATCTAGATGATCTAAATCGTGATCTGTACAATGTGACGATCACAGCATCAGCCCCTCCGTGATTGGGGGATGATAAACGCTGGAGTCGTAATAAATAAAGCACACGGGCAGGTCGTGGTCCTACCCGCACGACGGAGCGGTCACCACGCCGATCGTAGGCGGGTGATGGCACCAAAGCTATCGTTGTTTGGGCCGCTATCTCGGGGCGCCAAAGGGTGCTAACCCTTTTGGGGACTTGATTGTAGTACACCGACGTGGAAGCGACGAGACCGAGCTTATCACGCATCTCAAAAGAGCGTGTGGCAGCGCTAGCGTCACCATGCATGCTGCACGCGTGTCGCGCACTTCCTTGTTTTACATTGAATTTCAGGCACATACATTCCCTATCCCAGCAAACCGGGCTTCTCCGTGTTGTCGAAGCTGTAATCTGCAGTTTTTTTCGTCAGTTTTTCCCTCTGCAGTCCCAAAGGGTGTACTTGTTTGAGCACCATAGAGCTCTAGGGCTGCACCCACGTTTGGCGGGACAAATTGGAATGTGTACGGGGAAATATTCTGCAGTAGTTAATACGGCCATCACAAGATCGCTGAACTCCGCCGACCGATTGTTTTACAAGGTGTCCTCTTGGATACTCGTATTCATGGCGTGGAAACGGGACTCCTATGGTACGAGAGGAGGTCTAAAGCACCTGATAAAACCTTTTTCAGGGCTTGGCTCATGTTTTGAGGCAGGAATTACTTGGAATTAGTATGGGGTACGTTTTGCAGTGGTAATAGGGTTGTCCCCACGGTTTTTGGGGCCAAAATCACTTCAAAATACTACGGGATAAACTTTTACTTAGCCGCAGAAAAAAGAATAAGTTTTCCATTGTATGTTGATTGCATATATGACCGGAACCAAGCACGACACACTGTCAGATGGCAAATGGGAAAATGCTAACAGGGTTTCCAGCAGTGTAAACGTATTCCCTTTTAGGGCTAGAACCGCGTTTGTGGGGGGGACACTACTTGAAATTAGTGTGGAGTATGTTTTGCAATGTGTGTAAAAGTGTGCCGTCGCGTACTACTACTGTGCACCTTACTTCCGTAAGGGATAGGAGGGTGCGTTCTACACTACTGTAGTTTCGAACAGAAACAAAAAAATAATCTCCATCTAATTTGAGCGTCATTCGAGCCTTCATTTTTGTTAGCTCCCAATTTCTTGTTTTAAGTTGGGCTGTCGCGTGCTATAAAAAGAAGCTCCACCTTATTCGCGCGTCCTTCGAGCCTACACTTTTGCTAACCCCCAAGTTATGGTTCTAAGTTGTGCTGTCGAGAACTGTCTGTATTTGGTTCTTGTCGTTCTCACATTACCTCACCACCGTAACCTCGCCCGCGGTCATAAGGCAGGCTCCGACAACAAGCATTCTGCTCTGAAATGTAAGGACCGTTTTTGGAGAATATTATACAAAAACTGTCCTTACTTTTCCGTCCAGAGTGGAGTGGTACACATGAAGGCTGCGCATCTTGAACCCGCGTTTTCAAATACTATACTAACAGGGGAGAGAAGCTCAGGTACTTGGTTGGAAAAATCTAGAGCGGAAATCTGTTGTTGTTGTTTTTTCTTTTTTGCTCATCCCATAATAGTATCTTCGCACTTTTACTTCTCCTTCTCCTTCCCTAGACTTGACTCAGACCCGGGGTCACTAAGCAGGTTCTTCTCCCCCCTCCCTACTACGGTACTCGCCTTCGTTTTATCGCGAGAAGGGTACAGCAATTTCGTCCCTCGTCGACTCGCGTCGAATTGCGCCATACCTCAGGAACAAACGCTTACCTTCCGTCTGCGGTGTCCCTCCTCCAAGTGCGTGCATGACGCGCCTGACTCCGGTACAAATGTCGTCACCACGGAGGACCCTGGCATCGTAAACTGAAAATCTCAGCCGGCTAGTTTGTTGTCCAGAGCTTATTGTCTGAGGTTTTTCCAAAGCTTGCCCAAAGCTTGCCCAAAGCTTGTCCAAAGCTTGTCAAGAAGCTGTTGCACAATGCTTTTGTCCAAAGTTTATTGTCCAAAACTTGTCCAAAGTCCAACGCTTAAATCAACCGCTTGTCCAAAGCTTCTCCAAAGCGTCTGACCAAACCTGTGTTCGATGTTTGTCCAACGCGGGGTTGAACCCTGCCAGAGACGGAGCAAGGGAAGATAATCTGGTGTGAACATTTCGGAACGCCGGGTAGCACCACAGAAACGAAGCTTTGGCGTCGGCTTCAAGCATTGTAATGGGGCGAGGTTGTGCAACGAAGCGTGGGTTGAACCTCAACCATGCCCATCTGAAATCCGCAGACAGGCACGTGAGCGCAACCGCACTCGGAATGAGCTTGCCGGCCCCAAAAGAGGTGACACCGCCTCCTCAAAATTAGGCCTGCCCTGCGAGAGGCGGGGCGCTCTAAACTCGATCAGATTCTACTCTGTACATACATATGTATAGTATGGTATGATATGACGATTTCGAACCTGCTAAAGAAGCTCCTCTCGGCCACTGCTGTGCTTACCGGTGGTGCTGTCCGATGCTCGACCTCGGGACTTACGAAGGATGCTCCTACTCCTATAGTCTACAAACTCGTAGGGCTCTTACTCGACCTCGGGGCTTATGAAGGATACTCCTACTCCCATAGTCTACAGTCGTAGGACTCTTACTGTGTGTGTTTTTGTCCCATTTATTCTGGGCGCCAGATGTTTTGGCGCATGAGCCGGGGTCACACAGGGTGGAAGGTAAACGCAGAAGATTTATCTCCACCTTTCCTCCTGCGGTGCTTGCCTTCCTTTTTATCGCGAGAGGGGTCCAGCCGTCCCTTTCCCTCGTCAGCATTTTAAGTCGAATTTTGTATTAAGCCCTGGGACCCGGAATATATGTGTCTGATAGCTGGTGTTTACTCCTTCGTACTATGGGTCCCTATCTAACATAGTTAGCAACAGGTTCAACGATCAAAATTAGGTCTGCCCTGGGAGAGACGGAGCTCTACGAAAACAATTTCGTTGTGTTGTACCTACAATACGGCGATCTCGAGCCTGCCATAGAAGTACGAGTATCTCCCGGGGACCGTACTTACCGGCGGCGGAGTCCGATGCTCCACCTCGGAACGTATGAAAGGTACTCCTACTCGCATAATTCGCATACTCGTCTTCGTATCCTGTCGCAGTCCTACTACAAAATATTAACACCTGGAACCTCGTACATACTCGTACTGTTTTTGCTTACTTTAAGCATCTGGGATCACAGCGTAACGAACAGGGATTTCCCCCTGGCTCAGAATTAGCCCTTCTCCGCGAGAGCTGTGCTCGAGAGTCCTTCGGCATCTACCATGGGTATCTACAGTACCAATGCGCCAATCTCGAACCGGCTAAAGAAAATCCCTCGGGTATCGTAGCCACCGGCGGCGCTGTCCGATGCTCCACCTCGGAACGTATGAAGGATACCCGTGCTTGTACTCGTTAACACAGACAGCAGTCGGTACCATCGTACGAAGGATGCACGCACTCGTAACATCTTGAACCTTGTGCGTATTGTATGTGGTCGCCCTCCAAAAATTAGGTCGGCACCGCGAGGGCGGTGTTGTGGTATGATACTCTACGTATGGCGATCTCGAACCTGCCAAAAAAAAAACATTCCCCGATGGCGTACTTACCGGGGCGGCGTTTTCCGATGGTCAACCTCGGAAGAAGTCTTTGAAGTCAAACGCCACACCATCTAGCCCCGCACTACGTACCAAGAATTACCCTCTGGCTTAAAATCAAGTCTACCTCGCGCGAGCCGTGCTCGAACCTGGTTCGGTATCTACGATCTGCACGACGGTCTTGAACCGACCAAATAAACATCGCCCGGTTGTCGGACTTACCCTTACCGGCGGCGCTGTCCGATGCCCCACCTCGGAAGAGAGTCTCCAAATCAAACGCCACAGTAGCTAGCCCCGTAACAGCAGCAGCAACTAGCTCCGTAAACGCGGCAGCAACAGCACTAATACCCAACAGGAACAGCAGCAGCAGTAGTAGCAGGAGGGGGACGATGTATATCCCGGCGCGTCCGTACAGAACTTCCACCCAGCAGCAACTCTTCTCCCTATTTAGCCTAAACACGCACCAGCACCGACGAACGTGCCGTTCCCCCTTCCCCCCCCCCAGCAACAACAGCAACAGCGTGACGACGTCCTAGCTGGGCGTAGCCGACGTCAGATGGGCCAGACTCCCATCGTGGATATTTTGTACCTTCACGGAGCAGCAACCTATTTAAGAAGTTTACCCGTATTGAAGTTCAATGTTTTACCGTAGCTGAGCCATCTGCAGCCGCGGCGACGTACTGGTCGCTCTTCAACGGTTACCGGTTGCGCTTCGCTTTAGGTGGGTAGCAGATCCTGTGACGGGGCTAGCACCTCACCCCCCCTGCTGCTGATGAGGGAGAGCGTCGAGCTCTGTCGTGTTCTATCTCCGCATCATATCTACACCGACGCCGGGTCTGCGTTTCAAAGGTTGCAAGTTGCGGTTGGGAAGTTTTACGGTTTCGAGTGAACAGGTGGCAGTTTCGCCGCATATTTTGTTTTATTGCCCGCAATCGCGTCGTGTTGACCGTAGAATACGTGCCCTCGTGCGAGTAATCAACCGCTCGCAGCAGGGGCGGGGGGGCGGGCAGGCAGGCAGGCGGGCTTAGGTGAGAATGACAGGCTAGCTCCACCGCAGCACGCAACAACTGCTGCTAGGAAGTACTCCGAGCTCACTTTTATTACAAGCTCACAAGACGCCATTTGCCAGATAAAAAATAAAAATGGACCGCTTCTCTCTAAAAAAATGACGATTTCGTACAGCATTGGGGGATGCTTAATAATAGCTTGCAACGTGGGCTACCTACCAGGTATGAAGAGTGGATGGTGATTTTTAACGTCAGTAGTATGATGCAACGCAAGGAGTCCTTCAGCCCACGTGCGGCATGAGCTATACTCGTCCAGCTGCTCGCTTTTCCTAATAGAGGGTTATTGAGATGGCCGTACATCTCGATAATTTTGTCCGCGCATTTTGGTTCATCGTGTTCACCCGCTTCGCATACGACTCTGCAAGGAAGGGTTGCTGCGACGTCGAGTGCTCAGCGGGGAGGTATATATATACCAGACGAGACGCCCCGCGAGGCCTCATCCCAATTAAATACTTACCTTAGCCGATCCGCTGTAGAGCTGAAAGAACGCATCAGTATGTGTTCGTATGTTTCATACGAGTACGCATGTTGTGCACAGTACCATGATACCTGGTGCCAGCTTTGTATGAGGCTGTACGTGTTCTTCGTCGTGTTCGTACCAGGTACGGCGGTATCCCAGCTGCAGCAAAAAGCGTGCACTGCTCGTACCTCGTACTCGCATATGAGGCTGCAGCAGTATTGTAGTAGTACTCGTGGCAGCTCCTACCACAGCTACGACCAACAGGAGGAAACGTGGATTGCAGCAGTACGGTACTACGGCACTGGCTTGTAGTACGAGTAGCTTCGACTACTGTAAAAGTGCGAATAGTTTGTACGTACGTGTATACTGCAGCCACAATGCTATTAATACTGTACGGATACGAGTACTGTAGCACAAGTATATCACGTACTGCTGTAGCTCCTGCTGCAAGCTACTATCCTATTCAGTAGGAAACGAGGACTGCAGCACGAATCGTAGTGTGTCCTACCGTATACGTGGTACAAATAGGAAAGGTCATTTCAGTATTTGACTACTCCTACAGCAGTAATTTCAGCTGGAAACGTAGAAAACGTGCACTACATACAACATACGTGGTAACAGCTACCGGTATATATTAGTAGTAGCTCAATACTACAGCTTAACCAGGTATTTCTATTACAGTACGGGACACCTAATCAGAAACAGAAATACTGACCCAGGCTGAGTTTCGTATTTAGGAGGGGGGGGTGTTCCACACTAACTTCAGCATCAAGGTCCCAAATATCTTGTTTTCCTGTAAATCTCAGCCTGCGTTTCTTGTTAGCCTGTTTCTTATTAGGTGTCCTGTACTGTACAGAGGCACGGAGTGGTACGCTACGTACACGAACCGTGCATTCCGGTAGTAGTATACTCTACAGCAATAATAATTCCGGTAGTATACTCTACAGCAATCACATACCAGGGGTATAACTACAGCAGCAGACTACATTAGGAAACATGGTTCTGTAGCTTGTTCTACAGCTACTACAGGGGGCGTCATTTGAGAAGGGCCTGTTTTTATTGCAGCAATTCATCCGCCGTTTTTATCCGAGGATGCCCCGAGTAAAAATGAAAGTTCGCTTTCCCGACGATTTTTTCGTTTCTGTTTTTCGCTTATAGTGGTATCCTGCTTTAGGCCAACTCTTATTAGACCGATTCTGAAAACCGAAAATTCAGACCCGGGGCCCAACCGAATCGGGCTCACTCTTCTCAAAGTGCTTGCGGCCGTTTGGTGAGAGGAATTTAGATCCGTTCTTCTTTTTTCCAAGGACGTCCTTCGAATTTTTCACGGAGTTGTTATTTTCGGATATTATAACCAGGAAGAGATTTTCGGTTATGTATCGCCGTTTCATCCGAATAGTTGGCCTACTTTTCGGATAGATCGTGTCGGAAACTGATTAATTGGAAAACGTAGTGTATCGTCAATTTTTCAAACTTCTATCCTGAAGAAACCGCAAACGTCGTTGGATGCGTCTCGTAAAATGGCTATTAAAAAATAGTCGAAATTTGAGAAAAGCGGGCGCGATTTTCCAGTACCCCGGGTCAAACACGCCTGCGAAGGTGCTGAAACCTCCATTTTCGGTTTTCAGAATCGGTTTATTGTAAGAGTTGGCCTAAAACAGCGTTTTTTGGTAAGGATTCCAAGTGGCCATTTTCAAATGACGCCCCCTGCACATCAGTAGGAAATATGTCTCCGCCGACTTCCCCTGCCGTTTCATCTCCCTGAGCAGACCCGATGCTATATGCTCAGGCCCGCAAAACAACGCAGCGATCAGGGTAAGGCAGGGCGAAGCAGGGCATTTGGCGGAGAATTCAAGCCTGTGCGCTCGCTCGGTGTCACAGGTAGGTCATGTCGGTTCGAAGTCCAAATCATTGGGCTTCTCGAGTCCCGTGACTCGAGCAGCTCAACAGGGAGAGCTTTGAACTTACAAAAACATACCTGGTACCTGGTATATATTTTGGGGTTCGAAATACCCGATCTCATCAGCATTGATTTCCGGAGTATTCTCCTTGCCACGTATATACTACAATGGGAAGTCAAGAACCTTCGCGCCTTTTTCAGCCAAGAAAAGTGCCATCATGATGGGACTCGAACCCACGCGTGGCATGCTCAGAAGGGAACGATTTCCCTACAGAGAAATCCCCGGTACCGGCTCTGCTGATCAATTGCACAAGTGTTTAACATCAACGCGGGTTCCTTTTCCTGAGCCTCAAAAGCTACCAATATGACCGTGGATAGGCGTAGCGAGTAGCGATGGCGCAGCAGGACGTGGACCGATAGCACAGCATTTTTTTACTAAATTGTTTGTCACTGTCAGGAAGGGCGTTTATTTTTTAATTTTTGGTTGTTGCCATCTAACAAATCCCGCCCCGACAGGTGGAGGAGTTCTTGCAAAACAAACGGGCCGAAAAAGAGGCGAGACGGAAGGAGGAGCAGGCGAATCAACGAAGCAAAATCGTTTGGACCCAAATATATGTTGCCGACGTTTTTTCGCGGATCCCATATAGCACGTACGCGTGTTTTTGCCGGACTGGAAAAGCTGGATGGAAAAGACACAGCTGAACGATAGCTCTCGGAGGGACAACAACTACTGCTCCGGTCGTTGTTGCTGCCGTGGCGACCCGATTGTCGCTTGGCGCAGAGAGCTCTGGTGGGCCTGCTCCAGTCGCTGTTGTCGTTGTGGAATTCCGCGTACCGCTTTGTGCAAAGCTCTGCCTGGTGGTCGCCGTGGCGGTGGTGGTGGCGGAGGGAGAAATGGGGGCTAAGCCCAGCAACATGAAGCAAAAGGCCATCGTTAAGGAGGTCGAAAGGTGAGGTTTTTTCAGGGCTGCTCATGGGTCAGGATGTTTTCAAAATGTCACCGGTCGGGTCGGGTCGGGTCGGGTCGGGTCAGGT
>JBBMKB010091939.1:0-11188 GCA_037833945.1 Alaria marginata
CCTCGAGGTGTGGCAACCCCGACCCCACTGGCTGATTTCTGATTGGCTCGGGCTCATAGAGCCAGCGTGTGGCAAAAATTGGGCTAGCACCACGGGCGGAGCCGTGGCCGTACCTCTAGTAAAGATAAAGTATAATAAATGGTAGAGAAGAAGAAGGGAATATGAACAGACGTAGCTATCAAAACAGATGAAGACTCTGATGGCGGGATGAAGCAAATGTGGGTAGGGATAAAAGGGATACTGGGGAAACAAGCAGGAGAAGCAGACATGGGCATAGCCACGATGAGAGCACAGAACGGTCAAATGGTTGGTAGTTCGAAGGGGAAGAGGGAAGTACTAGTAGAGCACTACCGTGAGCTAGGAACGCCCACCACCAACGGCAGCTTCGACGCATGATTTGAGAAGGAAATAGCGGCGTGGGCAGAGGCGAACGTAGATGCATCAAGAAGGAAAGGCAGCGGTTCAGAAAGATTGCATAGAGAGGAGATGATTTACCATGATAGCTATGTTGCATAATTGGATTTGGAAACACGAGTACGCACCGATGAGGTGGAGAGAAGGAGTACTAGTAAACGTATTAAAAAGGAGGCAAGGCTGACAAGGGAAACCACAGAGGCATAACGCTACTAAGCACAGTAGGAAATACGTGCTGTAAGATGTTGCATGATATATTGGGAATAATGATTGAGAAAGAAGACCAGATAAGCGAAGGGCAAGCAGGGTTTACGCCAAACCATAGCTGCGTAGACCATGAGGACACGTGAGGTAAGATCATTCAAGGCAGGAAAGATGCGGGGCTAACAACGCACTGCTTATTTCTAGATGTACAAAAGTCTTACGATAAAGTATGGAGAAACGGGCCGTGGAAAAAGTTGCGGGAAATCGGGATCAGAGAAAAGATGTGGAGAACGACGAAAAAGGTGACGGAATGTGCGAAAAGTGCTGTGATGCTGAAAAAATATAACAAACAAATATTAACTATGTTGATATTTTACAAGGAGTGGCACAGAGATGTACGTTATCACCCAACCTCTTCAGGGCATTTATTAATGACATGCTAGTAGCAGTCGAAGAAATAAAGCAGGGAGTCACCTTGGGGGGAGATCCGGTGTCGGGATTGATGTTAGAGAGGAGTTCGTGGGGATTTCTGAAACCCCCGAAGGACAACAACACAACAATGCGAAGGCACTATAAAACACGAGGAAATGGAGAGTGACAACAAACGTAAAAAAGTGCGGTAGTTGTATCTAACGAAGATAAGGAGAACCCGGTAACATCCAAAAGGAAGTGGGGAGAAGATTCATTACCGATCGTAGACCATTATACATACCTTGGCGTGGAGATCTTAAAATACTGCTCTCTTATGTTTATGTGGTGGCGTGTGCATCAGCCCAATGCTGATGTGAACGCGACGCCAAGACCACTTATTGATGGTTGGCGAAGACACGGCTGACGTTGGAGGCAAACGCTTTACTTCACTGTAAGGTGAACTCGTTCGTAGAGCTTTAAGCTCTCTCGTATCATTGATGGTATAGACCCATGATGTTGATGGCCTGCGGCTGGTGTATTGATTTGTTGTCCAACAGAGTTAACTGATAAGGGACTGAATCTGAGAAGAGAAGAGGAGCGGAGTAGAGTGACAGAGAGGGGGCGAGAAGCCGTCTCTCGAATCATCCACGATAACACAAAAAACCACAGGACCCCATAGCTGGGTGGCCTGGTCATAAGAATGGCAACAAAACTACATCTGAGCTCCCAACCGATGTCTGGAGGTTCTCCTGAGTCAAAGTGAAACCTTACAGCTCAGAACTACGTGCGTACTTGTGTCTCACAGACTGCTGCTGCGCTAAGGCTATAAGTGTATTATGCTATGAGTACGCAGCATACGCTGCTGCTTATCAAGCAATCTGTTGTTCGTGCTGGCTATGCGTACGTACGTAGGGCTATCCCTACGATTACTCGCAACAATGTTACTGGTATAGCCATGAGGATATCATACCAGGGGTTTTGGGTAGAGCTGCTATGCTGCTGCTACTGTGTACTAACTACCGGTACGTAACATATCGATTGTGTTTCCAGCATCGGCAAAATGGCTGCACCATTACTGCCGTGATGAGTACCATCTCTAATATGACCCCTCGATGCGCTAACACATCGAATATATTTGAATTTCAAAATTCAACTAAGTCACTCTGTAAGTGTTACTTGTTCGTTATATGCCATTCTTCCTAAAATTCACACTACAACAATGATCATTTTTGTGGGGAAAACGTTCTGCTTTGTAGAGCCAGATTTTCTTTTAAAATACCCAAGCGGTGAACACAAAACAAGCAGACATGAAACATCTTGCTTTGTTACGTATGCAAGTCAAGTTACTAGTTCACAATACTAGGAGAAAATAATCAGATGTGAGACGCATGCTGCTGTAGAGGTGCACCATTTTGTTTCTTAGGCGCCTCACTTGAGGAGCTCTTTAACCTCTACCAAAAAATGATTTTGACGAAAAACAAAAGTGCCATCCGATTAACACTCTCATGGTCTAGGTATACAACGATTTTGTTTTTTTAACTACCGAAATTCCGACGATTTTAGGTTAAGGAGTCCCGTCATTCAGAAAACGATCCAGCCACAGCGTGCTACTTCTATCGAAGCACGCATTGTGAACTAAATTCCGGTCAGTTAATCAACCAAGGAATGGAAAATGTTTGTATACAGTAGTCTAAAACAGTGAATATGCTCATCATTCCGCAACAAGCTTAGGAGTGAACAACTTACCAGTGATCCTGCCACCCACAAACAAAGGGACAAAGGGGTACTGCCAGTGATTTACAGCTTGGTAAAGACTACTCGTTCTACAGGAGCATCACCGATCGTGTATGTTAATCTTCCGTCTCGTACTTGTCCAGGTGGCGGGTTTTCGTGCCGTACATCCTGAAATACTGGAGAAGCATAGTCAAACTCTATAATATCCAACCATCCAACCGAAATCACGTATTCGACTTGTACCCTTATTTGGTCCTGACTGCCACCTTTCGCATTCTCCCAACCGTGCACAACACCGGTCGTTGTCTCTGCTGGCCCCGTACAAAGAAAACATGCGACACTCTACGTGCAGCTTCAGTAAAGGAGATAATGCCTTTCACACTTGCGGTGGCTCGACCTTGTTTGTTGGTGTAGAGGTCACCAGATGTGCTTCGTCCGTTGACCGTGTTGAGACTCAACTTCATCTTGAAGTTGGAGAGGTAGGTAGCTTTCTTTTCCTCAAAACTGATTGCCGTCGTCGGCTCCACCTCCACTGTTGGTTATGCTGGCAGTGTCTGCGTCTTGGCCCCGACGTTGATGGCCCTCCGACCAGGAAGAAGAAGAAGCCTGAGGTTGGCTTGCGAGTGTACACGAAGGCTGTCGATGTCGCCAGCAGCTCTCTGTCCTCGCGTATCAAACCCGCATGCTCTGCCGCGGGGTTTGCCCATGGTTGTTAATCCGCTGTCGTCAGCGTGTAAACCTCCTCCTTCTGACAGTCAGTCTCGTGTTTGAGCTTGTATCGAAGATATAGCTCAGAAGAAGATGGTGCGATCCCGGGTGAAGCGGATGTTGTCGACCCGTCGCCCCCTGGCGATGGTGACTCAGCTGATGGCCTGGTGGTCCCAGATGGCGACGATCAAGCGACCCAAGCGATTCCATACGACGCTGTTGATCAAGCGGATGCTTCGGTGATCCAAGATGAAGTTGATCCAGCAATCTCGAAGACAGTTGATTCCATGTGCGATGGCGATCCAGTGATTCCATTGCGGATTTGGACCATATCTTTGTCCTCCTCTGAGACCCGACATGGGCCTCTATCGGTATAGGCGAAATTCACACACTTATCCGGAGGTTTTGCCGGCGATGCTCTTTCCATGAGCAGCTGGGCAGGTGTCTGCTTGCCGTGCGTCACCTCTAAGGTGCTTTCAGCGAAGGAGCATGATCTTGTACAAGCGGTCACGTGATGCGGTACATCCTGTGGAACCCCAATCGATGTAGGAGGTGCGACGCCATGCGAAGTTACAGTGGTTACTCTTGGAAATGTTACCGTTGGGGTGCAAACCCTCTCCTCCGTTGGCAGCAACCAGTTTCTTCGGTGAGCGTGACGTTCCTTGCTCGTAGCAGCCCTTGTCGTTGTGAGAAGTGTTCTCGTGTACAAAGCACCACTTTTGTCCAGCCGCGCACTTGGCTCCGGCCTTCCAGGAAGATATCTTGTTCTTGTTCGTCGGGCAGTTACCAGTGTAGGGTCCCTGCTTGCCACAGGTGTAGCAGGTCGATATTTCGGCTGTCATGGTGATGTCACTACCAACAATCGCCCCCTTTGTTCTGTTGTTTTTTTAGAGGTCTTCAAGGTACAGGTGACGTATTGTGCTCTGCATATGGCCCATGTCAAAGGTGGGGTCGGTGGGATCGCGGTACATCATCAGCTTAATATCTTTGTATTTCGCAGTGAACCCCTGGACGCAAATGTCCTTGAACCTCCAATCGGAGATAGGTTCGCCCATCTCCTCGAGCTCAGAACGCGCGAGCATCTTCTCCATAAAGTAGTGGTCCGGATCTTGCCCGGGCTCCATGCTGGAGTTGGCCAGCCTCTCCATGGTTTCACGGATGACTTCGTCGGTGACCTTGTTGTACTTGGCCACCAGCTCCTGCAGAGCTTTCTGCCCATTGCCGCGTATCCCTGTTTCGTCCTCGTGCTTGAGTACTAGTAGGGACACCGGCACTTCCGTCAGCAAGAAGCGGACCGCGTAGAGGTCCTCGTTGGCCTTATCGTACCCGGTAATGCCCTGGTCGAGAGTAGCCTGCACTCCAAGCGTAAATAGACGCACATGGGAGGTCCCTGTGCCGACCGAGCCTTCAGGCGGTGGAGTCTTCCCCGTAATCACGCTTGCGATGCCTCGGCGTGTTACGCCAAGCAAGTACCACCGCAAGCTTGTTATACCCATCTCGGAGATCGCCCGGCCTCCTGCCGTCGAACTTTTCGAGTCCTTTGATGGTGCCAGTAAAGTTACTGTTGTTGCTCCAAGAGTCTCCCATCTTGGCCGCACTTCGCAGAGCGGTCTTGTTAGATACCCGCAGTCAGTAGTCGGGCCGAATGCGCGGTGATAAAGTCGTACAGTAGAGCTCCGTGGTGAAGGTGATGTCGCAGTTTGCTCGGGGGTCCCGAGGCCTTCTTACTTATAACATCCAACGTAAGTCAGCGTAAGTAGAGCTCCTAACGATGCAGTAGTACCGAAGTTGTGACGGAGTTGCTCTGAACACTATTGCTCGAGGGTCTCGAGTATTTTCTGATTGACTACATCCAACGTAAATCAGCGTACAAAGCAGAGCCCCTAACTATATGACAGAACCGAAGTTGTTATGTAGTTGCTCTCAGCATTATTGCTCGAGGGTCCGGAGACTTTTCCGAGTTACAATATCCAACGTAACTCAGCGTACAAAGCAGAGCTGTTAGTTATACGGCAGTACCGAAGTTGTGATGGAGTTGCCCTCAGTACTCTTTGTTGCTCAAGGGTCCTGAATATTTTCCGACTTGCAGTGTGCAACGTAACTCAAGGTACACAGGAGAGCTCGTAACTATCTAGCAGTGCCGAAGTTGTGGTGGAGTTGCTTTCGTACCAGCTATCGCTCGAGGGTCCCGAAGCTTACGATCTACAGTGTAGACCACGACCAACAAAATAGCTTCCAATTTGTTATCGCGAAGGATGTTGTTGTCGTCGTACAGCATACATACTCGAGTTTTGTTCGAGATTCTTGTAGTCCGTATAAAAAAAGACACAGCAGAGGTGATTGTATAACCCCTATCATAACGCAGCTTAGCTCTGGGAGTCTCACACAAGTTGCAGCAACCAAAACTACAGCAGTGCCGCAGTTGTTGTTGGATGCCCCGTGTAGAATCCTCTAGATGGATGCATGCAGTAACCCGTACTACTTCGCTCACGTACTATTAACATATACTTTATTCGAGGTTTTTAGTTTTGTCCCCACAAATATGAAAGCAGCAGTGGGTGAGGATGTCACGTTAATAACGTAGTAGTATAGTCGCTGAAGTTCTCTCATAGAACAGTATCAGCTGTCCGAACGACAGCAAGCGGTACGCAGTACATCAGTTGTAATAAACGTTGTTGTGGAGAACCGTAGGGACACACAGCGTTACCACCCTCAGTATGTGTGTGTGTTCGTCCCATTTATTCTGGGCGCCAGATGTTTTGACGCACCAGCCGGGGTCATACAGGGGGAAGGTAAACACAGAAGATTTCTCTCCACCATTCTTCCTGCGGTGCTAGCCTTAATTATTTATCGCGAGAGGGGTTCAGCCGTCCCTTTCCCTCGCCAACATTTTAAGTCGAATTCTGTTTACTCACGAATAAAGTATCGCTTTCCACGCTAACTGCGATTTTTTCACTGCAAAGATATTCGAACCCGCAACATAGCCTTCAGAAGGTTTGCGAGGTTACCAACTGAGCCACTGGGGACACCAGCTTATATGTCCCATAGCGACCAAATTATTCGTCAAAAGTACCGACGAAACAATTGCCCCAGCTTACCAAGTAACGGATCGGATTATGACTACAACAACGGCGTACGTCGTGTAGTGGGAGTCGTTCGGAACGCCTGACATAGTTACAGCAATCCTAGTCGTAGCACAGTAGTTGTGGATGCTTGTGATAAATTCACGAGCACTCGCTCTCAGGTTGCTTCGTTGTTGTCGGTAAGTAGATCGACCAAGAAAGATAATTTCAGACGTACGATGAAATATTTAGAAACGAACCTCTGCAGCAGCAGCACTCTAACGCAGTACCTGGTAGGTCGCAATGCTTCAGAGTATCTTACACAGTTTTTTAGCAATCCATCCCGCAGCAGTACGGCAGTTGTAGTGGACCTCTGTGTAGGACTCTTGGACGTGTGTACGCCGACTCAAGTTGGTCGTAGTCGAAGGTTCGCAGGCCGTTTCTCGACCGAGAATTTGGGATCCTCTGATCCCAACTTCTTAAATACCAGTACGCCGAATGCTTCTCCGGAATTCTTGAAGCCCTGATTCCTTTGAAGCAATGCAGTCGTGCTCTGGGTGGCGCTTTGTCACCAGCCGCATCCACGGCAGCGTTTGCGCGACACGAACCTCATAACCTCTTAGGTTTATGTGGTGGCGTGAGTATCAGCCCAATGCTGATATGTACGCGATGTCAAGCCCACTTGCCGATGGCCGGCGAAGATACGGCTAACGTTGGAGGCAAACGCTTAAGTTCACTGTAAGGTGAACTCGTCTGTAGAGCATCAAGCTCTCCATTAATAGTAGTATTGATGGTGTGGACCCATGATGCTGGTGGCCTGAGGCCGGTGTATTGATGTGCTGTGTCAAACAGAGTTAACTGGTGAGGAACTGAACGCGAGATGAGAAGAGGAGTGGAGTAGAGTGACAGAGAGGGGGCGAGAAGCCGTCGAATCATCTGCGATATAATGAGAAAACACAGGACCCCATAGCTGGGTGACCCTGCTTGTAAGAATGGCAACAAAACTACATCTGAACTCCCAACCGATGTCTGGGGATTCTCCTGAGTCAAAGTGAAACCTGACAGTCCTGAACTACGTACATACGCACCTGTGTCTCGCAGACTGCTCCTGAGCTAAGGCTATGGATATATTATGCTGTGGGTGCGCAGCATACTCTACTGCTTATCAAGAAACCTGCTATAGGTGCTGACTACGCGTACGTATGTAGGGCTACCCAGTTCGGTTACTCGCAACACTGTTACTGGTATTTTAGCCATGAGGCTGTCATACCACGAGTGTTTACGTAGAGCTGCTACGGTGCTACTGTGTACTAGGTACTAAAACCGGTACATGACATATCGATTGTGTTTTCCAGCATCGACGAAATGTCTACAGTATTCCTGCTGAATACCATCTCTAATATGCTCTTGGGATGAAAACTACTTAGGAAAGGGTAAAGTGTAACAAACTCGTCGTCTGGTCAACATAGATCAACGATGATAGTTTTTGGGTATTGTCTCCCGGGATCACTGCTTGCGTCGTTCCTTCGCCTCGTACTAACTGTGGCTCGCTGCAACTGCTCCCCCGGGGTGACCAACCATCCTAAACTTCTGATAGACACACGAAGTAGCTTGCACCGAGCTCGTGTATTGACACTACCTGGGTCCCCGTGGTCAAGAGATGCTTGTGTTGGTGACCTTGCTGCCCTCGCTTCCACCAGCTGCCGAAGCTCCAACTCACAAAGCGGGTGGTAATATATTAGGCTCAGATATGCAGCTGCTCGTCACATGTAGTTGTGCGAGTGAGACGGAAACAATCACGTGGATTCGATGGTATGCCGGGTGTCCACGTAATGAGGCCTTTCTGGTTGGGGTGCTTTCTTATCATCATCGCCCATGAACAGGATTCCTCCTTAGCGCCTTGGAACAGCACACTGCCTATGTTGCACCGCCGTAACACCCCCCCCAGCTGAGTGGCCAGCAAGGGGCAATCACGTGACACTGCCGACAGTGCATTATATCCGAGGACGCTCTTTCGGCAACTATTTAAACCCATGGTCTATCGCTTCTTCAAAATTTCAAGGGGTGCCTTGGTTTTTTGGGGGGGGGTGGCTTGGTACTGCACATCGACTTTTTGTCGATGTTTCACACTTTCACCCGAGGCATCGTACTAGTCCGAGCCGCATGCTAGCCTTTTGCCGGCGTGCTGCACTTTCATATAAGCGCCTTTTTGGCTATGTAATCCGCGTCGACCTTTTGTCAATATTTAACACTTTCGCCCGTGACATCGTACTAATCCGCACCTTACGCTAGAATTTTGCCCCCGTGCTGCGCTTTCAAACGAATGCCGTTTTAGCTTGGTGCTTCGCATCAACCTTTGGTCGACGTTTAACACTTTCGCCCGTGACATCGTACTAATCCGCACCTCACGCTAGCATTTTGTCGGCGTGCTGCGCTTTCATACGAATGCCTTTTTAGCTTGGTGCTCAGCATCAACCTTTTGTCGATGTTTCACACTTTCGCCCGGTTAGCCGGCCTAGCTTCGCTCCTCATGCTAGCCTTTTGCCAGCACACTAGGTCACCATGCCAACTCCCCACTTGATCACCCCCTAAATCGTACCGCTTGCATTCCTCTAGACTCTACGAATGACTATACCATACCACTGTGCCTTCCCCTCCAGTCGATTGGCCTGGCACAGGTTCGTCACGCGTTACTATAGACGGTGAACGCTGACAGCAAGAACACTGCCAGCATACTGAGTCCGAATACCAACCCTTCCTTCGCACACCCACTACATCGCACCGCTTGTATTCATGTATATTCTACGTACAACAATGCCAAACCGTCGGACCTTCCCCCCCAGCCGGTTGACCTGGCACAGGTCAGTCAAGCGATACTAAAGACGGTGTACGCGGACTCCAATAATACTATTTCACTCCTACTCGTAGACAAACCACTTCTCATAAAAATTAAGCTTTATCCTGCGCATATATCATATACTATAACTATAATCATATTCGTACACCTATTGAATACATACGACATGTACTTCCACAAAGTCAACTTCTTCTACTGTTGCTGACTTGTCATGAGTAGCTAGCGATCCGTGGTGACATGGCGTCGTCACGTCATTTCGCAAGCGCGCCTCCAAGCTGACGCGCGGGGACATCATGTCTGCGCTTCACGGCGAATGTCAACACCTTTACACCATCCGAAAAAACGTTATGCTACATTGTGCATGCACTACTATTGCCTCTTCGAAGGTGCCAGCGATCTGTGATGACGTTATGGTATCGCGTCACGTCGCCAGTGCACCTCTTAGTTGACGCGCAAGGACATCGTGTCTGCGCATCTCGGCTCTATGGCATGTCGCCCGTACTCCGTTCTGTAAGACAATTTGTTTTTTTCCTTTCTTCAATGGTCTATTAACTACTGACATAACTCTATCTCGCAACGTATACGTCGAGGCTACCACCGGCGAGGGCAACCCAACTTGACTCGTACGAGGGGTCTATCTGTAGCTTTTGATGCAGTTGTCATTATCGCTCTACAGTGGTAATCGTTCTAATACAGCTCACCAAGGAGTGGGCCCCCCTTTCGCTGCCTGTCCAGAGCTCACATGTCTTCGGACGACCCCGATGTGCCCGGTTGTAGTGTTATGCGTGGCCACCCCTCCCCCTTCGTTGCGGGACTGCCCCCGGCGTGAACAGGCACACGTGTTCAAGTCACCACCGTTGTCTCGACATATTATACAATATTTATGGGGAAAAGGGAATACAGCAGTTATATACATAGTGAGCCGATAACAAACCAAAACAAAATGAGAGGTGGCATCATCCATGCACATAGGTATGGTGTATATCGTCTCCCCCAAACATCAAAAATAATTAATTCATACTAATCCCAAGTCATTAACTATTAAATAATTCCACCCATCCCCCTCCACATCTACACCAAACCCCCCTGGTTTATCTAACATGCGCGATCGGACTATCACACAACAGCTTGCAAACATGAGTTTCGACGAAATTCTCGACCTCACAGCTGTACGAAGTGTATTTTAATTTTTGATAAAGTAATATGTATAACGAACGGGGAGGAAGAGACACCGAGGGCAGCAACGTGTTTGAGCTTCGGCAGCCGGCCCCGCATGGTGTTGCTTGCAGGGCCGTCCAGCATTTTTAGGTCGAGGCTAAGTAGGCGGGTTGTCTACAATAACAGAGGCGTTTATTTGTTGTCGTGCGGTACAACTAATAGGAGGAATTACATGCGATTCAATGCAATTCTCGTATAAAAGCTAGCAAGGTTATACAGAGCGAGTAACGAAAAAAACAGCAAATTCCTTGTGTTTTTGGCCTGCGTGCGTTTTCTCCTTTTTAGTTTTATTGACAATGTAGCCGTTTAGGGAGGAGCATGATAGTGATCGACGCGTTTATATATGCTGAACATAACTATGTCGTCGTTGTGCTTGCTATTCGATAATATGCAGCATGGGTTTTACATCGATCACTCACACATCGTCTCCAGAAAGAAGAGGACTATTATCGGAACACCGAAACACGCCACCGAAACACACAAGAACAAACATGATCGCGCTCACACATATAAATATAGATATCTTAATGTGGGCGCTTCGCCCTCAGCGCTCCTCAGCTTTTCTTAGACGTATTTTTTT
>JBBMKB010091950.1:0-28623 GCA_037833945.1 Alaria marginata
CGCCTCAAAGTTTTTTCGCGCTTCGCGCGATTAATTTAATGCCTTTCGAAAGTATCCCTATGTATAGGATCGGAGCCGTCCATGCAGTCATGCAAAATTTAAACAGATGGCAGCAGGTCCAGAGTCCCCTTGGGCCAAAAGACAACATGACGCTGAAACAAACATGTGTCAACAGACAAACACACGGCAGCACCATCAGCCTCTCGTATATACCCATATGAACTTAAATATAAGGACCGTTTAAATACTAACATAAATACAAACCGATATTTATATTTAAGTCCACTGTCGTACCAGTTATCGTTTAAAAAAGGCAATCCTAATCCTAACAAAGCAAAGCACGAACATAGAATACCCACTTTGCCATGGCAGCGAAGTCAACCGGAAGGCGAGGCGAGGCACCCTCCACCGCACCACCACCAGCTGCAGGTTCCTCCGAGGCTTTCAGGACCAGAGCGTTCCTCCCCAGCACCTTTCTGAAGCCGTCTTGCCAAGGAGCAGCTCCGGTAGGAACCTTCTCCGAAGTTAAAGGCAAAGCTTGACCATTTTTGGAGGTCTTTTGGCGGCTTGTCCAGATACCGCTTGCCGGGGGGGCGACGGTAAATGCAGTAGCACTGCCCAGCAGCGCTAGCAGAGCTACTCCAGTCGTGATCATGTCGTTTCCTCGCCGAAATGGCTGCCGAAATGAGGTCAAAATTCAATGGAAAGGGTTTCTCCAACATTTCGAAGGCGTTTTGCTTGAGGGAAATAATGTTCGAACGTCCCTCGCAGATTTTCGAGGGATGTTTTCGATGTAGACCTCATCATGTCAGTCAGCATGTTATGTGTGGTACATGGCTTGGAACTACCTGGACAGGATGAGGGGAGCGGGAAGTAGAGAGCGCAAGAGGAGGATGGGGTGGGATGGCGCGTCCATCGTCGTCATGGCGACAGTAGCGGGCATTTGTTCGTTGTTCCGACTGTTGGACCAAGCTTCCAGATTACACGAGGATGCGCCGCGTTTTTTGGTTCGAGCCGTACATGACCGTATGATAGCTGTGCACTGCTGGGCACCCACTGGAACAGCTCTCTCTAGCGTGCCCCGCCATGTTAACGGGCGAAGGGATGGGTCATCGCGAATCGGTACACGCATGGAGCCTGTTGGCGGCAGCCCTGTCGGTGACAGTTTGGAAGGAACAGTCGATGGCTATAAAGGCTCCCGACTCCCGACAGTCCCGAACTGCTCAAGGGAAAACAAAAACAACACAACGGGCAGTCCAGAGCGCTGTCTCCTGGCATCTTTGACGGGCAGAGGGCAGAGGGCGAAGGGCTGCACATAGGAGATAGTGCGAGGAGGAAGAGGAGGTAGAGGAAGGGGGGCGAGTGGCGGCGATGGTCGACGGAAGTGGCGCATGGAAGAGTCGCTTGGCAATCGAGGAGCTCTCGGCACGAGGTAATTGGGCCGCTTGTTCTGGACGTTGGAAGCTTGAACCTTGTGCATCAGCGCCTTCAAGCCTACTGACTGTAGAGCAGGTCATAATCTATAGGGTTGGTAGTACGCCCGAGCCCTGCTGAGGCGACCTGCTTGATTCGATCATGCCACAGCAGATATTTAGATAAACGGGTATATCATTAGTCTATTTATACGTCTACTTCTGTAGTATATTATACGAGTACGAGGCATCTAATTGTCATCTAATTAGGGCAGGGCATGTACCGGCAGTAGACTATTACTGCTGGCAGTACGTAGCAAGCTTAAGCCTGGAAGCCTCTGCTGAGATGGCCCATCATACCACGTGTACAGCAGTCTAATATTTGGTCCCTGGTGAACAAGTAGACGTATTATATGATTTGGGCTGGGCACTGGCACAGTATATCTACTGGCGGTAGATTACTACTGGCCAGTAGCAGCCTGGAAGCTTGCCGAGATGGCCTGCCTGATTCCACTACCCCGCAGGTACAGTACCGGTATACCACTATTAATACTGCCTACCAGGTACAAGTCTAATGCCTGGTATAGTATACGTAGGATCGTACCAGGTATATATCATTCGAGGCATATCATTTAGGGCAGGACACTGGCAGTAGCAGCTTGGAAGCCTGCTGAGATGACCTGCTTGATTATATCACTCTAGAAGTACAGTACCAGGCATATAACTACTAATAGGGATGGGCACTGGAACGTATGTACTGGCAGTAGATTGTTACTGGTATCTATCTACCGGTTAAGCCCCAGTAGATGCTACCAGTCGTAGACAACATGTGATGCCACGCTTTTCCACCTCATTCTATACCAGGTACCAGGTAGATGTTTTGAACTTTATAGCGGGTGAATTCGATGCAAATCGACGGGCAGCGGGAATGCTGAACCCTATGCGCGATAAAAATGAAGGCACGTACCGGGGGGCAGAAAGGATGACACCTGTGACCACGGCTGTCCAGAAGGTCGCTGAAGGTAAAACCTCTTACGAGTTGAGTTGGGAAGCAAAAGTGACGATGAACAACAGCAAACCAAAGAGGGCACCGCCGTCGGTCGCCAACCGCACCTACTCTACACTCGCAGGGTACTTTGCTACCAAGTGCCGCCATGCTATTGTTTTAGTCTGTTCCGTTCAGGCCTTAGGCCATGGCGGTTCCAATTTGCTGGACTGCCATTTTACTGGCGTACGTGGTCACACATTATGTTGATAAATTTCACATGTTTTTAACAAGTTTATAACGTTGCTGGTCAGGCACGCACATGGCCCAAGGAGGACGGCTCCTGACAGGGGACTCTTCAGGACTTCTCTTCGTGCTCGGTGAGTGAAGGGGGAAACTAGTACAGTAGTGATCCCTCTACAGTGCCGGGTACCCTCTACGAGTATAGCGCCTGTGAATTCGCTTTGCACAGATGGGAACACCAGTAGGGGCAGAATGTGGAGTAGTGCCGGTTGCCGCTATAGTGCCGGTATTCCCGGCTGGCGCATACTGGCGCTATAGAGGGACTATTTCTGTAATACAGTACAGGACACCAAACAAGAAACGGGGTACAGTAATAAGAAAAGAAGGCTTTTCACAGGAATATACGAAATCCGGCAGAGTTCGCGCTGAAGTTATTAATAGTGTAGAACGCACCCTCCCCCAAATAATAAACCCAGCCTGGGTAAACATGTAAGTTTCTTGTTAAGGGTCCAGTACCTCTGTACTATTGAATTCATTGTGTGCAGGGAGAAACTATGAATCCCGCTGTATTTTTAGTACAAGGCCTCCTTATTGGAGTACAGTCGTGGTCCCGCGTTGGTGAGGTGCTGTACCCTTTAGTGCGGACCCCCAGTTTCGTGCGGTAAAAATAGATTGTCACGAGCCCTTCCTGTAGGTTACCGCACCGTCCCGGGATAGTTCTGGGTCCCACTTTGGTGCGGGCATTGTCATCTGACAAGGCACCGCACTATTAGTAGTCAGGAGTGAGGGACCACGGCTGTATTGGGTTTCTGTCTTGATTGCACGACTCGCCTAGAAATATCCGCTACGTTTAAGGTACAGTGGGGTGCCCGATTTAAGAGCGTCCGTAAAAAGAGAAAACGGACTTGAGAGCGGTCAAATCAGCTTGTCACGTCTTGTGACGCCTATACTAAAACTATATCTTATTGTGACGACTACACTAAGTCCTACCAGGTACCTGATATATAATTGTGACGCCTGTACTAAAACCTACCTGATATATTGTACCCAATCGGATGTAAGAGCGATACCACTGGCCTGTTCTGAGGAGCTCTTAAAGCGAATCTCCCGCTGCATATGCTTCGCGCGTGGCATATCACACGCAGATGGGAGGTTTTTGCCATCCGTAAAGATCTCGCTGCGCATGATACCGCTGCTATTCGAGGCAGGCGTTTCCGTTTCGAGGTGCATCTTTGTCGTAAACTTGTGTCGCTGACATGCCTCATACAAGTTGATAGGAAACACGACAGCAAAGACACGTTGTTCGCAAGAAAACATGTCTTGATACTGCTGGTAGAATTGCAGTGTGAGAGGAGGAGTCTGCATAGACCGCTGCCGATACCCGAACAACTCGAGGGCCAGCCCTAATGAAAGCTAACAAAGAATGAAGGCGCAGGCTAACCATGTAGCTCTGAGCGACCCAACAGAGTCCGCCCATGACGTGCTTGCTTTATTTTCTCGTGATTCATTACAAGTTCGTGCACGGCTTGATGTCACGTGCAGATGACGGGATTACAAACACTTTAGTCTTGCTCCCATTTTCATCTTCCGAATACCCACATATAGACAAAACACACCCCATCCTTGCAGCTTGAGCTACAACTACACCCCCATCCTTGCAGCACCAGCTACAACAACACACTCAATACAACACATGTACAAATATATATAAACGTATATATAAATATGGTTGTCAACACCATTGCAATCTCTCGCTACTCGTATACAAGACCTAGAGTCAGCTAAATGCAACTTCAAAAACTTTCAAAAGACGCAGCGAACACGACACATGGAGTCAGCTGAACGCAACTACAAGCTTTCAAAAGGCGCTGCTCTATACCCCCTTGAACTCAAATATGCTACCCAAAAAAAATGGAATAGGAGAAACCACGCTATTATACAGCAAGTGCATCCAACAAGCCAGCGCTATCATTGGTGCATGCTCTTGCTACATGCTTCCTTTCGCAACATGTAACGGGCAAGCGTGGTCACAGCACCATCCCCATGTGAAGGTTGGGTACATGACTGGCGTTATTTTATGCTTGTTCATCTATACCGGTAGGCATCAGGGCACCGCCACTACTAAATCGGTAAGGCTGAAATCCAATACCCATTGTGACAATGTTTTGCTACCCGTGGTATACACAGCGAGAGACATGGTTAGACAAGAAACACAAATCTAGTGATAAAGACGGCCAGTCCCCTGCTCTGCACAAAACAAACTCACATACACTACATGTGACTGCATACAATACAACAAGGTGGGTCGTAAACTATACCTGGTACACCCGAATGCCTGCTTACTGCAAGAAGACTTTCTCCACATGGTTTAGTATGAGAAAGTTCCCCCTCGCTACGAGCGGGCAGACCACCCCTCTCCCCCGAACGCACAAGACAACACTGGCTTATCGCAATTAGCGTGGGAGTCATCTGTCCACGACAAAAAAAAATCGAGGGCAGAAAACACTAAAACTTGAGCATTTATCGCTGCCAACCTGCACTAATAGCGATACAATCTCGAGTCTCCGGCCCCGAAAACTAGAAATCGTCGCGGTTTTCATGACACTCACAAAAAGCTACCAGGTACCAGGTAGACTATATAGTTAACAAAGTCAGGTATTTGTTTACCAAAATCAAGTAAATATTTTAACAGAACCAAGTATACATTAAACTAAATCAAGTAATAATTGTTGACACCTCGCCCCCGGCGCAAGTATTTCCCGTGAGCTCGCAGAACCCAGAGTATCCGATGGTGTTGCGCGCCGAAACTCGGAAATAGTATTCCAATCCCGTCGTAAGCCCCGTCGCGGTGTACGTTGTGTTGGACACGTCGGCGTAACCGTAGGTGGAGTCGGACGACAAGTACCTGAGGAAGTAACGATAAGGCCAGGTTGTATGGTTAGGTTTGAACGTATGGTATGCACAATGATCAGCAGAGTGGACTACGAATTTTCAGCATTAGGAGTTACGTACGCGTAATTGCGGCAATACCGGGGATTAGTCAGTACCCATCCCCGTGAGGGCATGCATCGTACATCCCCGGGGTATAGAAGGCTTTACACTGATATATCGAAGAGTTTTTACGTGCCGGGGATTATGGACACAATCCGTTACGGCTATGTATTCAGTTACGTACGGATAATTTTGTGACGGGTAACTACTTGTAACCAAGTAACACATGGTTGCATGCTTTACTTAGGACATATGCTCAATAGGACAATAGGGGTAACATGCACATTTTCGGAGCCTTGAGTTCTCTACTTCACGCAACCACTGACTTTTAGAAAAATGAACTGCAGCCCAACTAACAATCTCATGGCCTAGGTAACCCCGTAGATAAATAACGAACAATACGAGGCAGCTTTACCGATCTTTGACCCACAAGTCATACCAGAAAATAGTACCAAAAGTATTTTACTTTATAGAGGTGTTTAGGCTGTTTTTTACGTTTTGTGTTGTTGTTTTATAAATTATGAGAGGGCGTCGAAAATTATGAGAGGGCGTCGACCTAACCCTAACCGTTACCCCAACCCTAACCCAGGCTAAGGCCCCGACCTGAGCGCGGCTTCGCCGCGCGTTTTGGAAACATCAATAAAATGTGCGGACCACGTCAAAAATCGAAAGATACTTGATACCTTATCTGGTATGATTTGTGGGTCGAGAACATCGTAAAGGCTACTGAACAATACGGCAAAACGTAAACGGCATTCCAACGAGATTGGGTAGATTCTCAGATAGAAACAACAACGCCGTCAGTCATAAATAGTTCGGTCAAAAAGCGCTGCCACTATCCTAGCGCACGTCGAGATCCTTTTTCACTCACCCAAGTTCGGCGCTACACTGTATTCAGTACTCGTACACATCGTCCCCCCCCATCAGGCCCAGGGTACAACAAAAAATTAAAGAACAACAACAACCACAACCACCACAACAGAACAGCAACGCATCATACCCAGGGTACAACAACAACAACGTCAACAACGCCACCACCAACATCAGCAACAACAACCGCAATCACAACAACAACACCAACAACACTCACCCGAGTTCGGCGCTCCACTGTATTCGGTACTCGTACACATCGTCCCCCCCATCAGACCCAGGGTAGACGCCGCCCACCGGCGTGGGGCAAATGGTTGGAGAGTCCTCCGTCCCAAAGCACGGGATGCCATGCGACGGTACCAGAGGAAAGTCCCACGAGATAGTGGCACTGCCGGAGGTATCGTTGCTAGCGACCAACCCTACCGGGATGCCGGGAGTTTGCTGGGACGGGTAGGATGAGGTTGGGGATGCTGCGCGCGCTACTCCGGCGCCTGCGCTGTTTTCCGCTGCTACCTTGACGTAATACCTGATCAGGCAAAGTAACAGTCATAGGATTTAACCAATTCGCCACTGCAAAATAATTTCACTCTAATTCCAAGTAATTTATCCAGAAAAAGGGGGTGCAGTTCCAAAGGGTTGAAATACCCTATTCCATTCATTGAGGCTACAGTACATGGGTGAGACTGGAAGGGGGGAAGTGTATCCCACCGAGTTGTGCTACTACTGTAGATGCTCCGACAAAGGTCTACCTCAAGTGTGTCATGCCGTTCTAAGGTACGTCGATATAATTAATTCTGCCTAATCCACCCGGAATCCAGTGCAGACACTCAGAAAATATGTGTGTGTAGTTTTACTAACCTCTTGGATGTGCTGAGGTACTGCGCATTGATTGATACGTACAAGAAGCTATAAATGGTCCACCCACTTTAAGACCACCTCGGGACAGTTTTTTTTCAGTGGCCCTATCTCCATGTTCGGTTTGATCTTTTACTGCTGCCAAAATGATCCCATGCCAATTCCAACTACTGTAGTTTCTTCTATAGGGACAGGCCCATTACCTGATCTTGTTCCATCAGAAAGTCTTAAACCGGATGGTCTTAAAGTGGGTAATTTGAAGCTATAGAGTGCATGCTACCTACTTCACCCGGACCCCATTGAAGACTCTCAGAAGCTTGTTCTCGTTCACGGGTCAGGTCGAGTCGGGTCGGGTCGGGTCGGGACTTTCTTAAAACCTCACGTGTCGGGTCGGACCACCCTGACCCCAGCCGACGCGACCCACGGGGTTTGACCTGATCCGTTAGCGCTTTATCTATTACCAAAACCTTCCGACGCAAGTTGCAAGTGTTTTTTCTTCGTGTCGGGAGTGCCGTGCTAAAAGGGTTACAGCCTGAAATGTTCATTTTATAACCAGACTGGTATGTCTTTTTTCATTACTGACCTTCTGGATGTGCTGAGGTACTGCACGGTGTAGGCCCGCTCCGATGAGTTCACCCGTGCTCTGCCGGAGTGAGGCGACCCCACGAGGCTGTTGAAAGATTCCGATACGTCCCACGTGATGACGAAGGCTGTCACATTGTCGCCGCCGTCGGATCCCGGAGGGTAGAAGCTTGCCTGTTGTCATAACCGTTTGCAACAAGCATGCGAGAGTTCTCGTCATCGTTTGCGACAAAAATGCGCGTTGTCATAACCCTTCCCGACTATTAAATACTTGCGGTCGTAATCGTTTGCGACAGGAGTGCCTGTTGTCAGCCTTTTGCGTAGTGTGAACATTCGTCGCGTGTGACCTACCTACAGCATATATAGTTGAGGTTTACACATGGCAGAGACAAGAAGGTTACTGAAGCATGCTCTCACCGTGAGCATAGTGTCCAATTTAACTCCTAGCTCCTAGCACAACATCATTTGGTTCTAATAGGGTTAGGGTTATAGGGGGTAGGCAAGAAGAAGGTTACTAAAGCATCCTCTCACCGTATTCATAATGTCCCGTGTAACTCCTAGCACGACAAAACATGAAATTGAAATTTAGAGAAACGCCTCGAAACATTGACCTGCTGTGCGCGCCCTCGCGTTAGTTTTGACCCTCACACTGTGTCAACGTAGATAATCGGACGCCAAAAAAGTATCGTCGATGTGTGTTCTACGTATGGTGAGCTTTGCCCATGGTGAAATGAAGCAGAGGGCTACTGAAGCATGCTCTCACCGTGAGCATAGTGTCCGATGTAACTCCTAGCACAACATCGTTAGGCGCCGTTGGCTCCTCGTACGGGTGTTGGAAGGCAGGGCTGGAGCTCTGAGTGGCACCGTAGCCGAGGCTGTTTCGTGCTGAAACTCTGACGTAGTATGCTTCGCCCGTGTCCAGGCTCGATATTACCTGATGGCAGGAAGCAAAAGGCGCGGCGAAGTCGTGATAGGAACTATACATGCCAGGAGACAGCACTTTCATCGCTTGACTGACAGAAACTTTGCCTTATGTTGCCTTGAGTGTCATCGAATTAATAGGTTTTAGTGTGGAATACTCGGCCCTTCATCTTACGCCCGTTTTCTCTTGCGTGACGTGCCTCCTGACATATTTTATAGGAACTGGTGAACGGCTCGTATGGGTGCAGACTAGGTTATATTGATGAGTTGATGTGATAACCTATAGTAACTGTACCAAAACCTAGGCATGGTTGTGAGCTTGTGTGCTTGGCTTCCAGTACATTCATTGGTTGGAGGAAAACGAGCGTACCTTGTGGAAAGGAGCCCCTCCGCTGAGGAGAGACACGGTCGAGCTCGAAGTGTCCGAGAAGGTGGAATCCAAGGCCCACTCCACCAAATATGCCACAACTGCGACAGAGTTGAAGGTTGATGGCAAAAAAAAGTCATGGTCATGATGAAAAAATAAGGGGGCGTGGAAAATACATGTCACAATGCGAACAGTTGAATAGTGAAACATTTATATGCCACAACTATTAAATACGAAACATTGACGAGAAATGACAATTAAATCATGGCCACGATGCAAAACATCAGGCGGCACGGAAACACGCTGTCACAGCTGCGAAAAGTTGAAGGGTAATGGCAAATGTATTATGGTCACGATGCCAAATAAGGCTGTGTGGAATATTATACGGTGCAATAATGAGATGATGTGAAAAAATAAACGATGCAAAGCGAAGGTGGTGTGGGAAAAAAACGATAAACAATAAGGTGGCGTGGAAAAATAATCCGGCTGCAGCCGAAGATCTTCTGCGACTACGAGATACTAACCAGTAAGAATCCCATGCTTGTCTTTCTACACAGGATATCGTAGCTGAGGGGACGGTCAGCTACTACAGGAACAAATTGATGTTCTCCCTACTACGCCGAGGGTGCACATGTGTCACAGTTTTAAGCGATTTGTGTCGAGAAAGTGAGCGTTTGCCTGTAACACAAGCGAAGGCGTATCATATGCCGACGCAGTTCAGAAAGACTTCCTTGCCTTTCTACACAGGATGTCGTAACCGCGGGGGAGATCAAGCGACGACTGGAACAATTCGATGCCTGCCTACTACGCTGGGGGGGCTGTGTGTCACAGATTAAACATGCTTTGTGTCAAGAAAAAGAGCGTCTGCCTGCCGGTATCAGAAGCGAAGGCGTATACCGAAACGGGACAAGAAGGTGTATGACTAGGCGGTGCGGGAGGCGTGTGCCGAAACGGTACAGGGAGGGAAACAAATCAACCAACTGAGGGGTCAAAACCGTCCAACCACCCGACCGAGGAAGTAAATAAACCGATCAGGGTCTTATCAACCAACCAGACGACGAAGGGAGAAAACAAACCAACCAGCCAGCCAACCAAGGGAGAAACTCAACCAACCGGAGGAAAACAAAGCCAAGCAACTAACCAACCAATGTCAAGTACAGTGGGGTCTCCCTATAGTGCCGGATGAATAATGCCTATGACTGGTATAGTGCCGGTGAAATCGCTTGGCACGACTAGAACCCGCTACACTAATAATAGTACCAATATCGATACGATGCCCAATAGTGCTGGTGTCCGGTTTATTGCCGGTAGTGATGGCCACTATACCTGTATCGCCGCCGTCATCCGCCGGAGGTGAGAACACGAGCTTCAAAGACTGGGCGTCGTACACCTCGATAGATACCGACGTTGGCCGCCCGGGTACCGTGGTGGGCTTCGCAGGGTCCGGTGCGACTTGTCCTTGGCTGAAGCCCACCGGGCTGTAGGCGAACACGCGGGCGTAGTACGCCTGCCCCTTGACGAGTCCTCCATCCGTCGGCACCACCATCTCCCCGCTGCATTCGTCTTGGACTACTCCGGTTTTGAGCTGCCAAATATTGAAGAAAAAACAAATGCGGGCGTCACAGGTTTGAATATTCGATCAACCATTCCGGTCTTGAGCTGGCGAATATTTTTTAATTGTTTGAGATTATGCAGGGTTATGGGCTTGATGTTTTCGAACTGCAGTACCCCACGTTCGCGGGCAATAGAGCATCGACAGTTAGCATGGTAGTGATTGTCATGGCCGGATGACATGGTTTTTTGTGGGACGCTAAGAGCCCGCGATGTGAACTATTGCAAATATTCTAGACGAGGAGTTTACGCCGAAGCGACAGCATGGCGTTCTACACGAGCGTAGTATGGCATGTCACACCACACTTCCGTGGACGCTCTTCAGGGCACTGGGAGTTATCCGTTATCTGCAAGAGACCTGTTAGGTGGGGCACTAACGTTTTTTTTGTTCAAAGCAGCCCACTGCTCATGGCCTATTCTTGGTGGCCTTTTTTGTGACCCGGGGTCAGATTCCAAGGAAGTGAGCTATTCATGATAATGTAAAAACACCATCACCATCATCATCATCACCGTCGTCACCATCATCGTCGCTATGTATATCATCATCGTCATCATCACTATCATCATCGTCACCATCATTTGTTTGAGGTTAGGTCATCCCTTACCTTGGTGGAAGTGATTTGGGTCGAAGCAGCCGTAGACGCGTTGAGGTAATTCCTTGAAACGACATCCTCTAGCTCGAAGTCATCGCCCGCGTCTAAGAATGTTACCGTCCACCGGTACTGCCCTGATCCTAGCCCCTGCCGGCTGACTTGCACACCTTCCGAGATCGTGTCCACGAAGTCCATCTGTATCGTGTCCGAGACAGAATTGCGACAGTATTTTCATGTTAGTAGATAGTAAATTAGGCAACTTGCATTTTTAGCAATGCCATATCTGAACATTGATATTATTTTTGTGTGCAAGACGGAAAGGCGAATACTGTTGCCCGTAAGTAGATAGCATAGGGTAGACTAATTGTTGATGAAGGCAGCGCACACCTTCCGAGATGGTGTCCAAGAAGTCGATCTATACTGTGCGTAAGAAATAATGGCGAATCAGTTATGTAAATGTAAATTGATAGGATCACCCGCATTTTTGGTCGAAGAGACGTCTATCTGTATTTTGTGCGAGACAGAAAGGCGAATAGTTTTGCATGACTCGTAAGAAGGTTTGATAATCTGCATTTTTTAGAAAGGCGATGTCTGTAAACCTCACCAGAAACAAGTTAGGAACAACATATTTGAATGTACTGTTTGTTTTGTCAAGTGTTTTTCGGACAGTTTTATTTCTGTACGTGCCTCCATCTGCAACGACCCTGGATGATGCACCAGAATCAGTTATATAAAGATTTCAATTTTTAAAATCTAAATATTTCGATGTACAGGCACATTATGATTTTTGTTGTCAAAGGGTTTAGGACAAATGTTCCTTCTGTAATAGTGTCTGTTTCACCGCAGCAACTACTCTCTGCGCCGAGGTGCCGTGTTGATTTACTAGCCAATCAATTCAGGGGTAGTAGCCCCGGGTCAGAGTCTCGAGCTGATCACAACAGCGAGGCCTCATTGATCCCAAACTATATACCACCCTGTTCCAGTATAATTTGTATAGGGTCTGTTTGGGAATTTATATTAAAGGTGCCTGGTACGAACTCAAGCGACGACGGGATGTTAAAACAACACGTGTCTGCATCTGCAGGGACCCCGAATTCTTCAACCCCCTGTCGAAATAATACAATACCCGAAAAAAGTTCCATAACCAATTTAAGAAACCGTGCTTACAATAGTACCGGTACATGTTTCTCGAGAAAAAACAATACAATACCCGAAAACCTTACATAAAACAATTTATAGCATACCGTACAGTATGTTTCAACGGACTAATTGTTTTGTCAGGTGCTTTCGGACAAAGTTATGTGATGCGCTGAAGTAATTCCGTACCTTCATCTGCAGCGATCCCGAATTCTCCAACCGGCTGTCAGGGCACTCGTCGTCGTTATTACCTGCGTCGTTCTCGCACGTGACCAAAGAGTCCGTGGTTGAAACCGCCGGCAATTCGTCGGATCCCAACGCCACAGCGTCGAAAGGAATAGGATCCGTAACCAGTTCATACCCGGAGCGAGTGAGAGCCAGCTCGAAGTACCTGTCGTATAGCACGAATATACGGCGAGGGCGGCCGACCGGCGGTGGTGGTTTAACTTACTGGGGTACTCTGTGACGGAAAGTCCAAATGTGCCCGTCCGATTACTTGCTGGAATGGACATTGCCAAGCCTTCAATCGATGCGTTTCTCGTCCAACTGTCCAACAAAGCAGTACACTGAGAAACACCACGGCAATACCGACAATTGTCGCTTTACAGTAAAATAGTACCAAGTACAGAACACCAAACATAAACAGGAATGCTGGCTCAGGCTGGATTTCTTATCTGAGAAAGGGTGCGTTCTACACTAACTTCAGTATAACGGCTCCCGATATTTATTTTCCTGTCGAACTCAGCCTGCCTTTATTTGTACCCTGTTTCTTATTAGGTTTTCCTGTGAGTCTCCGGCTACCTTTCTTATTACCCTGTTTGTTATTATTGGTATAGACTAGGTGTCCTGCACTGTAATAGGCTTACCCATCAATAATGGTGGCGTTTGAAGAGGTTTCCACCACCCAGGTGGCGTAGTCCGGAGAGTTCGGGCACCGGAACGCTTCCGTGATTGGGTCGTCGAACGTCGGCGTGGGGTCCAGCTCCACCCAATACGAAGTTATGTCCTCCCCACCGCTCGTAGCCGGTGCGGAGTACGTCACTACAAGTCGCTGATAAGACGCAAAAAGATCGGAGCAGAATTTCGGGGGGGGGAGTGGAAGAGGACGGTGCGGAACAAAGGTGTCAGGAGACATGTAGAGCAAGGGAAAACACGCGCTGTTAAGGACGGAAGGCCGCGTGTTCCGCACTAAAATCCAGTAGTTTGGAGCCGGTCAAAGTCAAATTAGGGTGTAGGGCCGAGTGTTCCTCACTAAAGCCCAGTAGTTTGGTGCCAGTCAAAGTTAAATTAGGGTGTAGGGCCGAGTGTTCCACACTCAAACTTAATGGTTTGCTGTCAGTCAAGGCTAATTTGCTGTCTGTCAAAGGGAAAAAGTGCTCTCTGCTGGCGTAGTTAGGGTGGAGCGGGAGTGCAACGAACGCCAAAACGGGTGTTATCATACTGATGCCCACGGAATCTACGGTGTGACTGCCCATTTCGCTGCTGCCATGTTTACCCCACACTGAATTTACGTACCCCCCCCGCCCAAGAGAGGGTGCAGTTCTTTAGGGGTAGGGTAATGGCGAGATTCATCACAAAACTCCTGCAAGAATCATGGGGATGTCTTTCGTAAAAGGTCCCCACCACCCGAGCATATATAACCCTTTTAGATCCGCACCCACGCTTGTGGCGACAACCTCGTTGGGTTTAGCGCAGGAAAAAAAATGCGGTGGTAAAAGGGTTATGTAGCCCCTTTAGTACTGCATCCACGAATTTTGGGAACAAGCTTTTTGGATATAGTGTGGGATAAAAATAGACTATATGGCCTTTGAGCTGACATTGTTTCTTGCCAATTTTGCCTTTTTCGGCCACTTAAAAAGGTTAAGAGCATGATCCCTTGCCTGAGAATCGCCGATACCGTCTCCCTCGGTAGCGTTGTACCCCTTTGTGCTGACGGTTACATTGGTAGGGGCAGAAGGTGTCGCCAACGGAGGCGTTATCGCCCCAGATTCCAACTCTGCCCTCACGCCCTGCCCGTGCCGGTTGAAAGCGCTAACGTAAACTGTGTACGAGATGCCAGGGCTGAGGTCGGAAATGGTGTAGCTTAGCTCGTCTGAAGCAAGGTCGACAGAGCCGTATCCCATTGGAGCCTCGCCGACCTAAACAAGAAAATAAAAGCGTACGTGACAACATGAGGAAGGTGGGACGATTTTTACATGTGAAACATTGTTCCTTTGCCGTTGACATTTAGCACCGCGGTGCTGCAATGGTATCCTTTTGGAAAGCAGTATTTTGGCGGCTTTCAACTACCCCCATGAAAAACAAATCCGGCTGGGTTTTGCCTTGTGCCGTCGGTACTCGATAGAGGCATGTCAGCGTTATACTAAACAATGCATTCCTTGCCGTCGGTACCTGGCAGTCGCTGCAAATGAGTGCTCCAGTTGACTTGACAGGAATAACACAAACTGGTTTATCGCTAGGTCGCTGGCCAGCTACTATCCCTCACTGCTTCGACCGCGCAGCTTGCTCGGTACCATCCCTCGCACTTCGACGCGGGCCTACTTTCGTAGCTGATCGAGTTCCCAGGCAGTGATCGTCACCACACGTGCGTGATGTACGCTTATCATACCAGACCCTGAAACAACAACCCCAAATTATTTCGTTCCAAAACACAGGACAGATTACGCCGCTGTCGTTTCCCTATGCGGCGTAATCTTCTCTCTTACATAAACGATGGGTTTTCTTGCTGTCGGTACCTGGCAGTCGGTGCAAATGAGCGCCCCGGTCGTCTCGACGACCTCGTTGTCTCCGTCCAGTATCGAGGCAGCCGCATCGTCGTTTGTGCTCCACAAATAAGCATCGTCAAGCACCAGCGCTCCTCTGTCTCCGACCGGGGTTTCAAACGTAACCTGGCGGAGATACGGGGCGCGGGGTAAGTGTTGGCGTTGACGTCAGCTGTGAGTTCGACCAATTGGGTGGTCAATACTCAGCTTTGGAAGCTGCGTGGTACGTCGGCCGCCCATTTTTTCTTGTATTGCTTGAAACATGAGTCACACCAAACGACGGCGTTGATGACGACATTTTAATTTTTCTGCCCTACCCACGGACCCGATATCCCCAGAACCGCGGCCTCAGAGTTAGATTGATTGTCAAGAAAAAAAAAAGAACACGCCGAAAGAAAAAAACGTGAAACTTACGTGAAGAATGTTGTACACCAGACAAGAAATACTCTTGAAATCAGTGCAAACACGCTTTTCACACCTGCCAATCATATCCGTTGTCGTCGTTTTCGGTCCGTGTCACCGTTAGATCTCCTGTCGGCTCTAACCCCTCCAAGGCAGCCTCCACTTCCGCCGCTGTTGCTCCAGCTGGCACATAGGTGCTGCAACGCGTACAAAAGAGATCTAGGTTAAAACGCTGAGGCATAGATGCGGCAACTCGATCCAAGATAGTTAGGTTAAAACGCCGACCTCTAGCTGGCGCATAGGTGCTGCAACGCGCACAAAGAGGGCTCGGTTAAACGCCGAGGCAGACACTTCTTGCAATTCCGCCGCTGTTGCCCTAGCTGGCACATAGGTGCTGCGACGCGTAAACATATTGTCTCGGTTAAAAGGCGGATGCAGGTTTTTCTGCTAGTTATCCCTAAGAGAGCTCCGTAAAAATTCTGAGGCAGATACTTCTGCTAGTTTCCCTTCAGGTAACTCGGTCAAATCGCTGAAGCAGACACCTGTTCCACTTCCGCCGCTGTTGCTCTAGCTGCCACATCGGTTCTTCAACAAGTACACGGGGATCACGGTAAAATCGCTGAAGCAGATACTTGTGCCATGAACCCGGATAACGCTTAGCCCTTGTACCGCTGCAAAAGTGTTTCTAGTCTAGTTTCAAGCACTTTGTCCCTTAACCGTGGGTGCAGTCCTAAGGTTGACATTTAGCACACACGCATATTGACGTGTCTCTTGTCTAATCGAGCTGCAAAACGACGAGTGCAACGGAGTACGCAAAACGAAGGGTAGGTTTGCCTGTAGACGAAGGGGCGGTCTCCGTAGATGAAGTAACCGGCAAATCGCGGTTTATTGTGTACGTACTGAGAATGAGGCATGTCTATATCGGGGTTTGGGGTTCTGGTATTGGCCGCGAAGCGAGCAAAGTAGGCGCTTGACCCCCCCTCCCACTTTTGGGAGCAGCCCTCACGAGTAGGCTAGCAAGACCAGCCGAGCGCAAGCGAGTCGGGGGTTCTTGCTGCGTAGTCAGCATATCAAGGTAGTCGCCTGGTTGGTCATCCCAGCCAGAAGCCTGTGCCTCTTCCTTTAGGGACACATTTGTTCGAATTAGATTCTACCACATGCAAACCATGAATGGCCTAAAAACAATCACGAAATGCCACGGAAAACCACGAAATACCTGCTGGAAACCCCAGCAAAAACTCCAAACAAATCACCTGAAATTGGACGCAGCAAATTGCGCTCTCCAGTAGCCGCGAATGACAGCCTCGTCGGGGTTGGTGGCATTTCGAGAACCTTCCCCGCTTCCAGAGATGGAAACTTGCTGGACCTCTGCCGCACCGCCAGCCCTGATACCCGACATCACCTCGTACACCTGCCAGTTTTAGGTCCCAATCAGATGGGGAGGGCAATAACTAACAGTGTAAGTAGTCAAGGCTTCTGTAAAGCAAAACAAATCAGAAAGAGGCGAAATAAAAACCGGTATATGTTGCGGTGTTCCGACACTGGCTGAAACCAGCATTCAGCGAAGAAGGAGCCGGACGGAATGCGCATAGCGCTGTTGTGTTTCGCCCAAACGTAAAAGAGTGCCCGCGAGGATGCCGTCTTTACAGTTCTGTTCGCTGGTGCTTTCGTAGTTCAACTGAATGTTGAGGAAAATTGTGATCCAAATTTGCAAAAAGTACGACGATGTTACGTTACAGCACGTGGCCATTCGCAATGACGTGTAAGAAAACGAGGGTAGGCGACAGACACACCACAGCACGTGGCGCAAGTACCTATTCAGTAGAGCTCCCTCTGTAGTGTAAGTTGAGTAGTGCCGGTGCCCGCTATAGTGCCTGTGAAACCCCTTGGCATAGATGGGAACATTCAGTAGTGGCAGTATGCGGAGTAGTGCTGGTTGCCACTATAGGGCCGGTATTTCCGGCTGGCTCAACCGACACTATATAGGGATCAATACTGTCCAAGAAAGTTCTCACCCTGATGGAGGCGGTGCCGGAGAAAGTATCTGACGGGGTCAGCATCGGCTGATCCCCTCCGTTAGTGTCGCTGTCCTCAAAGATGATGGTGTACACGTACCCCTCGTCGCCATTAATGGTGGAGCGCTGTCAAGCCCAGGGCAAGAGTTAGGATACAGATTAGGGATGTGGGTGCGATAAAAAACAGTAGAACTAGTCGATACGAGTACTTGGCAGACAACGTGGCGCAAGATGACTGCACTACTCTCGTAACCTGTCTGGGCGGTAAAGACACGCGTCTGCTATAGCAGCGTCGTGACGGCAGCTTGATGCAGAATGGCCGGCATCACGTCCTGCAGCCGACAGGCTTGTAAAAGGGAAAATGGGGATGACATCCACCCCATCAAAGGGCTCAACAAGGCACACATGTTTTGCAGTAACGCCCCTCTCCTCCCACTCAGCTTTGTGGAGCGGCGGGTGATGGTTGTATCAGACTGATAGTTTTAACCGAGGATGCGTTCACGAACCAGGTGACGTACGACGTACGCTATGGTAGTGGTGCGCATATTTTTTTATGGGGCTCCTCACGTGAGCACCTCTAAACCTCACCCTACAAAAGACTTTGAGAAAAATGAAAGCGTGGCCTGACGAACAACCGCATGGTCTAGGTGCTTGACGATTAACGATGCATATTACGGTAGGGGTGCGCATTTTGTTTTCTACGGCTCTTCGCTTCAGGAGCTCTACACTGATGTTTGATAAACGTTGTACGCTTAACCCGATTATCAACTTCAGTAGGCATTCCAACGATATTGGGTAGTCTAGTTGGTTAGTTTAGGAGGCTCATCATCAGAAAAAATGACCAAAAAATGCTGCCCCTATCGCAAGCACGCATCTAATAGTGTAAAATACAAAAGTTATTCCAGCGATTTGTAGCTCCTCCGTTGGCGAGCCCCGTCCATCAGAAACATTTTTGGCCAAAAGCAAGCGCTACTCCTATCATATAATAGCACGCATCGTTTGTACACACGGGAAATCAGGTGCTTACCTCGACGTCTAAATGGCCGACCGGGAAGTCGTTGCTGCCTCCGTTGATGTTCATGAGGGCGTCGCGCATACTGATGTATGACACGTCGGGGTCCATACCGACGTTCGTGGAAGAACCCTTGAACCACAACCTGGGCGTTCACCACCAACACAAGCATGTGGCAAAGGTAACATTGAAGATGCCCGTGCGTGCCTAGAGCCAAGTCGTCACAAGAGTGCCTTGCGGGCGTATAACAATCATCTAACATGTGACCTCTTTAGAGCTGCACCCACATTTTTGGGAATATTTTACTTGGAATTAGTGTGGAATATAGGTTACAGTTCTGAAAGGTTAGTTGCCCGTTGTTCTGAAAAATGACTGCTGTTTTACGTAGATCCAAGTCGTTACAAGGGTGCCTTGAGAGTGCTTAAATACACCACTAACCACTGATCTACATCTTATTTGTTCGGTGTTGCCACTGTGTGATGGGGTGCGCCTGCTCGACGATGTCCACACAACCACACAACACGTCCTGCAGTCTACTATTTGGTTGAAATAGCTATTATTAATAGTATAGTTTGCTTGTCCGGCCTACCACGTATATGTCAACTCAGTGTTTTGGCACGTGAACTTGGCACATTAAACTACACGTTCGGAAAACACTGGAGCCTGCCATGTACGCCCAGCATAATGATGATATTTAGGTACACAATAGGATGCCTTCGCCAAACAAAGTACCTGGTTGACAGACACGCATCTAGAGTATTAATTGGTCGAAAATACCCCTTTGTACGAACCCGCGGTATCCTCTGCCGTGTCTGGGGCTGACGAGGGACACCTACACTATCGTAACTAAACTAAGAGAGAGTAGCAGACCCCGCGACAGTTCCTCACCGGAAGGTTTCAAAAGGCTCATCGCCTGATTCCCAGGTCATCCTGACTGCCTGGATCTCGTCCCTCGAAGTGTCGGTCTCAAACCACTCTACTCGATACCCCAGAACCTGAGAGCCCCCATTCTCTTCCGGCGATGTCCACGCCACCTGTCGACCAGGACATACGTAAGGGGAGCAAGGGTGACACCTGTGAACACGGCTTGTCCAGAAGGTCACTGTGAAAGTAAAACCTCCTCTCTGCGTTGAGATGGGAACTAAAAGTGACGATAAAAAAACAACACTTAAAGGAAAGACGATATGCGGAGGTGCAATGCAACTATATTTTCCCCACATCTCTTCCGGAATCGAGATCCAGAATGGCTATCCCCTAACAACCCAACCCAACGAAAGCACCGTGCTGAGGTGTTGCTGATAGACCCAACTTAAGCCACCTACCCACCCACCCACCCATCCACCCATGCACCCCCCCACCCACCACCACCCGTGCTATCGCATCCCAACCCAATCCAACCCAACCTACCCTAACCTAACTAATTTGTTTTGCTGTCATTGGGCGTTGGTGTGTGTGCGTCCCAAGATGGTTGGAATTCGGAAGTATATGGTATGATAGGATTTTTACCAAACCACGTATTCCAGACCCAGTTTCAAATGTGAAGGAGGTATTACGCAATTTATTTCCCCACCTCTATTCCGGAGCTGAGATCCACACCGCTTCCGATGACAGCCTCGGCCGCGATATCGGCAGGAGCGTCGGGATGTTGGCTAGGCGCGACGGGGTTATTAGCAGCGACAGTGCTATCGGACGTGCCGATCGACGAAACAGCGAAAATGCGGACGTAGTAGAGCGTCCCTGCTTCGAGGCCTGATACGTCGTACACTGCGCTTCCTCCATTGTAGAGTGTTCCCAGCTGATATTCGATGCAAAGGTTTGCAAACAACAGGGTGGGTGGGTGGATGGGTGGGCGGGAAAAAGAGGGGAGGAGGGTAAGGAGCCATGATTGTCGTGGGAGAGTGAGTTTTGTTGTGTGCTTAATCTTTATGGAGTACTGGGCACTACTCGAGTTTAAAGGGCACTTCTCGGTACATACTTCCAAAATATAGTGCCGGGCATACCGGAACGTACCAGCCGTGGAGGGCACAATAAGAAAGTCCGCGTAAAAAAACAGTGCGTGCGGTCGCTGACTTTACACAATGACTTTCGTATTGCAGCTCATTCGAAGCAAGATGACGACTTTTGCACTCCGGCTAATATTTTTTGCGCGAGGGGGGGCGTGTTCGAGACGCGGAGTTACCCCAACTTCAAAGAAGAAAGTGCTTCCAACACTACAGTCGTCTGTAAGCAAAAACTGCTTTGTGACTGCAGTATTTTGTATTTTCAAGCATTTCGTCAGGGGTTCTTAGTTCTTACCTCGTCGGAACCCACGGTGAATGTTTCGAGAGCGGTGGAAGAGAAAGTGGACACTGTGTCCACGTCGATCAGATATTGGGTAATATTTGACCCGCCGCTCTCCGATGGCACTTCCATGTGCACCTGGGTGTTTCCAAAAATAAGACGACAATTGTGTGGTAATTAATTTAATAAATTGTTTTGTTCGCGGGGGATGAGGGGGGTTGGTTAATAATTTGTTATTTTCGGGATTCGGGGAAACTATATGGTGTATATCAGCGGATGTTTCACCTGAAGTGTCGACCCATCCAGCACGTACAAAGACACCGGACCGGGCGAGCTTGGTGGCTGGTCCGCAGGGACGACTTCGATGACCCCCGACCAGTTTGTGTTGTCGGGAGGGTCCCCCGAAGGGTTGACTTGTTGCGCGGCTACATCTCCAATAGCGGCAACTCTGATGTAGAAAGTCTGCTGGACATCGGCAGGTGTCAACGGAGGGGGGGGGGGGCATTTACTATGCCACCGAGCCAGCGAAAGGTAGTCAACCACGCGTTCTTAGAGGGTGATTCGTTGGGTCGGTTGTGTAGAATTGAAGACGGCGAATTGTTTTAGTTGATTCCGCAGAAAAAACAATGTGCAAGGAAATCGGCGATGCCGACCATATTTCCTATGGCGGAAACTCAAATGAAGAAACTCTGTTTCAGTTCGGCAGGTGACGGCGGGGTGGGGAGGGAACATGAATGGTGTCACTGAGCTAGCGAAGAGGCTATTAACCGCACGTTCATGATGGGTGATTCTTTGGGTGGGTTATGTAGGGTTGAGAATGGTGAAACGACGACGTATACTCCGCAGAAAAACATACTAGCGAGGAAGCCGGCAACCCCGACGAGTCCGCTTAGAACAACGAAGCTTATGACGTCGCCAATTGTGAGAGGATTGTTTTTGGAATGTGCGTTCCTGAGACTCTTAACCTTCGCCGGTGCTCAATTTTCAGTACCGGCAACTTGACTCCACAACTTGCAATACCACACCCGTAATTCCCCACCGGAAATAGACAACGTACAATGGTTTGATTTTTCCTGAGGTTTTGTTCCACTCCAGAGTTATCGGAGCCTGTCCTGTGACCACGGACTAGATTATGGCGACGTCTTAATTTGGCAACAATAGCAACGACAACTGTTCGAAGGTGGATAGTCACCTCGCCCTCTGTGAGGCCCGTGATAAGTAGCGAGTACGGACACTGCCCCGCCACTGCAGCATCGGTGACGACACACGATCCGAATCCTGTTTCGGAGCAACCCGCCCCGGTATCACCGCCTTCTACAGCTTGCGTGAAGTCTTCGTCAGTGTCCCACTGCACCAAGAAACCGCTGATATCTCCGCTGGATATCAAAGGGTCACAGAAAAACACCTGCAACGCAAGGGGCCAGTGTGAGGGTTGCAGAGGGGTCAGGGACGGGGCGTACTCATTTTTGTTTGGCCGTAGTCGTATGACTGTTGACCCCCGTTACTACTCATAACATAAACGGTTCCTACCCCTCCTTTCTGATTTCAGAATAATCCCGCATATTTCTCTCGGTCGTGAAGTCGCTAACAATGATTTCCTCAGGTGTGGTGCATGCGTGTGAAGCCTGCAGCTACTCTTCAAGTATTATTTATTTGGGGTCTATAGTTTTCCCCTTTTCCCCAAGTTATCCTCGCCGCTGATAGCCTGAGCGGGCGAGGAGTTCGTACGTGCGTGGAAATCGACGAGCAGTGGGCATGCTGAACCCTCTGCAGGATATAAACAAAGGCACCTGTGGCCACGGCTTGTCCGGGAGATGAAAAGTAAAATTGAGTTACAAAGAAAAAATAAACACTCATCAATAATCGTTTGTATCGTGATTATAGGAGAACGACTGGACCAATGCTAAGATGCGTGTTAACGCTTTGACTGCTGCAAAATGTATCCCATGCTATTTTCAAGTAATATGTCCCCTAGAATGTGGGTGCAGTCCTTTAGTGGTTAATCTCACCTCTACCCGAGAGCCAGAGACCACCGTAACAGAGACATCCGTAGGAGCGAAAGGAATCTGCCAAACAAGCAAGGGGTTGTCAAGTGGAGCACAAAGAAACGTCATTTGTAAGTACGAGGATATGGATACACGTTGGAGAGGAAGAGACGTTCGTATTGGCGAGCACACGCCGCCAGACAACAACAAGGGATTGGCGTAAGGAACACAGAGAAACGTCCTACGGGGATGGATGGACGGAGAGAGGTCCGCATTGTTCTACCCCCGAGCAAACATAGACTTTTCAACCAGACGGCCAGAATAATATGTGCCAGAGAGAACGACAGAGCGCGTTTTTCCCAGGCGGCTGATAATATCGCACTTTTAGTATTTTTGGTCGATATACACGGGTCCCAACAGGGTCAAGTTGCCTTACCTGATTCGGTACTGCGGTCACCACTTCGGAATCATCGCCAGAACTACTGCCGACCGCAGACGAGCCCATCGCGTTGTACGCTGTCACCCGCACGTAGTAAGGGGTGCCCATAGTGAGAGAGGATCCGCCGTTGGGTATGTAGAGGCAGCTTTCGCAGTCCGCACCGCTTGTATAGAGAATGGCGGAGCTCGCCGGGAAGAGCGAGTGCATCGGGCTTGATAGTGATGCGAGCTTGCCCGTGTAGCTGTTCAGAAGGACAGACAGAACCGGCAGGGAGAGGTTTAGGGGGTACATACATACATGTACAGCCGCGGTTGTGCCTATATTTAGTAGAAGGTGCACAGTGTGTTATGAACCATCACTGAAAATAGAGGACACCTTGTCAAGCCGTGGAAAATGCTCTTCCCGTACGTGAGGCGTTCTTCTACGAGCCATCATATCGCTATGATGTCATGTCGCGTACCTTAGCATCTGGATCGTCCACTCGTACCCATACGCCCATACGTACGGCGTTGACCCCGTCACGGTGTCCCCCTTGTATGATATGGTCACTGAGCAGTCGTGCGCTTCCGCCAGGGGTACCTAACGAAGACCGAAAGAAAACGAGGTACATATCGTGGAAGTGAGGTCCGGCTCCGATAAGACGTCTTCCACGCGACAACACGCTGAATCGCTGCTCTTCACACAACAGCAGCAAGCGGTACGATTTTGTAAGTTTTACGTGACGACGAACTTACCATAACATCAACAACAACGCAGTATCTCCTAATGCAGTCTACTTTAGTCCCAGGTGGGGTATGTGCGGTTTTGTTACGTACGCGAACATGGCACTGTGAATCAAGGCGCACTCTTATTTCATCCTACTTCATGCGTGCGTTCTACTATTACTGCAAGTCGGAATTGCGATGATTGGGCCTGAGTAATTGTCGCGTGTGGTCGTTGCTGCGCGGAAAACCCAGTAATCAGCGTTGAGCTTGGGACTTTAAGATAAATGTTCAGGAAAACGACTGTGATTACTCACAAACTCAAATCGAAATCAGCTGTGGCTAGCTCGCAAACCCCAATCGAATTTCAATGGTGGCTACTTACAAACTCCAAATCAAAATCAACTGTGGTTTCTCCAAACCTCAGATCGAGAGTTCGGTGGAAGATCTTTCTTAGTGATTATGTGATATTATGTTGCAGTTAGAACTCACCTCTCCGCTGCCGTCGGCCTCGAAGTTTGCCATAACTCTGTACCACACGTCTTCCAGTCTTATCATTTGGCAAGCTGAGAAGTTGTAGTCGCACGTGTCGACTGTTGAAGGCAGCGTTGATATTTTGTTTAGGGATAGGGGTTAGAGGGCGAACTTCTCTGATAGGGATAAACGACGACAAAGGCGAGACAACCTTTATTTCATTGCATGTATCACTTCAATGTAGGTAGCGCTAAATAAACAAATAACCCTACAGAAGGGGTGGACCGAAAACCGTTTTTCGGACGGGATGTATAATCTTTCGTTCACGAACAAAAAGCTTTCGTCCACAAACGAAAGACCTTCGTTCACAAACGAAAAAAAATCTCACCGTTTGGGCACGTGGCGCTCTGACTACCAAAGGTCAGATCTCGGATGAAAACCCTTCGTTCACGAACGAAAAAAGACCTTGTTCATGAACGAAAATAATAAGAAGTACTCTTACCGCTTGAGCAAGTCGCGCTCTGACTCCCAAACGTCAAATCCAGGTCGCCCCCTCCCGTTTCCCCTCCTACTGCCGTCACGGCGTAGTCTCGCGAAACTGCTGTCGTGGTAATACTGTCGAGCGATTCAAGCGCTGCGCGCAGTTCCTCGGCCGTTGCGGCGGCGTTGATAAGCGGGGTCGTTTCCCCGTTGAATGCCAGTTGGAAAGTTCCGGACATGGGCGCCGATGCCATTGTTGTAACTCGCTGTACACCGTGCGGCGGCCGGAAAAAGGGCATTGTGATGTTAGAACCGGCTACCGCCCGTCATCGCTCGCGGGAGCCCCTTGGGTACATACAGTATACGTCACGTACACGGTCCTGAAACCATATCAAGTTTGTTAGTGCCGGTACATGTGTTTATAGAGCCTACATAATGACTAACAGGTACAGATACAGACAGAGAGGCAGCAAAGTATTTCGTATTTCAAGACCAGACAGGCCCTGTGTGCCGTAACTATTCGGTACGTTTGGCATTTTACATTGCATGCCCAAATCTCCCTAATGTCTTTGCGATGTTTATATGTTTCTCGAAGTTTGTGACCACACAACTTGCCTCCCTCTAGGAAGAAAGATCGACACGGACACTGGGTGTGCTGGGTGACGGGGGGTTGAAATAACAAGTTTAATGTGAAGAACACACACATGCCCATAAAGAGGCAGCAATGCATTTTGAAGTTCGAGACAAGACGAGCCCTGGATGCCAAGCAGCAGGTAATGTGCCGTACCTGCTCTTGGACGAGCAGGCTCTCCCCATCTAGAGTAGCGCTGGAAAGTGCGGCCGAGTTGAAACCGTCAGAAGTATCCCACTCCACAATGTAGTACGAGACAGGGTCGCCGCAGTTGCCCAGCAAAACCTGGAACACGGACAGTAATGACGAGCGAATGCGAGTTTCTAATCTTGACGACCAAACATTCTGACAGCCAAAAAATAGGGGGCCTTTCAAAATTGGGTGATGCCGACGCCGTAACGGGTGTTCCCAAAATCATGGTATGGCTGTATCCCAAAAATAATCGGGATCATGTCCCCGGTTATCTGTCAAGAAGCCCCTTTTCAAGCAAGCAGCACAGCAGCCGCCCACAGCCGCCCATCCACAAGCACCGAGCGTGGGCCGAAGCAGGAAGAGACAGGGGTCTACTGCCGAGTGGGGCTAGGTGCGAACTCCATGCGATGGTGGTGATGGTTGTGGTGGTTGTGGTGGTGGCGCATCTTTTCTCCTCTTTTTTTTCTTCCCAGTACAGCAGTACAAGAGCAGTGCATATGTACTCGCACTATTCATATATGGTCGAGTACGTATCATAGTAGTACCACTACGCGCCCACTGGCACCTGTCTTGTGACCACGGAGTACATCGCAGGCCACAAGATAACAACGAACGCCAACAGCCACCCATCATCCACCAACGCAGACACGTTGACGAGAGTCATAAATATCCTGTAGCGCAAGGCTCTAGCGACAGCTGTACTCTCTTATATACTTCGAAGTATAGGGGGATGCCACATATTTAATGATGTTGGGAGTTGGTTAATGTGTTTGTTTCCTATCTAAAGCAGCGCTCGATAGCGCGGCTGAGTTGAAACCGTTGGAGGCATACTTCTCAACAGTGTAGGACGACCCCGGGTCGTTGCTCAGAAAAAACCTGAAACACGGAGAGTAATACGTATCGGCGGGGAGAAGAGACGACCCCTGTGACCACTGCTTGTCCAGAAGCTGGAAACTAAAAGTGAGATAAGAAATGTCAATGAGAAATGGCAGACATGCGTACGCCGCTTCACAGTCTCACCTGGGAACTGCTGCAATGTTGGGGGGCGGAGAATTCCACCCTAAGAGCACTGCCCACCGCCTCGCTCCCCTTGACAACCTGCAGTATCATAGCGACGAAAAGAAATCGGAGTTTTGTCCACCGTCTGCGGTACCGGCTTTGGTAAAATAAGAAAAAATAGTTCCGCTCTCGACGCACGCTATGGTAGGGGTGCGCCTACATTTTATGAGGACCGTCCCTTGAGGGGCTCTGTGCACCTCTCCCAACACCGATTTCGAGAAAAAAATGAAAGCTCAGTCCGATGAACAAGCCCACGGCATAGGTATGTGGACGATAAATATTGCAAATCACAAAAGGTATTCCAACGGTATTGGGTAGTTCCGCAGGTAATAATAGGCAATGAGCCCCGATAAAAGCTTTGGCCAGAAACTGCTGCCCTTCGTAGCGCGCGTCTCTCATCGGTAATCCGCGTCGCACTATACCATCCCTGTCAGGAGTCCCACGCCTCAAACGGGGTGCTATCAATATTGCCCCTTTATGTAACAAGGAAACGCCCCGAGACGAAGGAAGGCCTCCAAAGACGCGCCCCCCCCCCCCGTCGTTAAGGTTGTCGTTGACGACAATTCTTTCACCAGCAGCCAGAGTAGACGTACGCAGTGGCTTTGTACCGCAACACGTTGCGGTATAGTCGCCCCTTTGGACACCGGTTCTCCACAAAGGCCCATTACTGCTGGGGCATTGAATCGAATGAAGGCCTGCGGCACTGCGGTTGAGTCCAGCCGACGACACTATCGCTAGCTCACATTAGCTGAGTTTCCTGGAATCTAGCCCGTGGTCACGAAACAAACGCTGAAAAAGCTTCCCGATGGAACAAAAAATTGGCGCAAAAACATGGCGGGCGGTACTAAACAATATCCTGACGGATTAAAAAACAAGTACAAAGTTAGGGACTCACCTCTCGAGCTACTAACGCGGCGCCGGTGCCCGTCAGCCCTTCCAGGTGTGTGGTGAGTAGCGAGACATCACCGGGGTTGATGGTGTCCTCGAACGTAACACGGTACTCTGCCCCTCCCTCAGATCCTATTTCCACCCTGTTATTAGTGTTTGTGGCGGTAAGGGGGAGGAGCGGATTAAGCGATCTCAGTCTACATTTCGTTGCGGGGTCGGTTGGTACGAAAATCTGACAATGTCATCGGGCACTAGAGTCTAATGGTTCCGCGGTGGGTCACACGGGGTGTTGCGAGAGGGTGTCATTCAGCAGGGACCGTCCTCTGCGGATGCTACACTGACAAGAGGACTGCAGCATAGCGCAGGCTCTGTGCGACGTCCACCACACACAGTACACGAACTCTTTCAAATGTTCACGCGTCACCAATTGTCATACAGCACTGAAAGGAGTTACGATGGATTCGTCTCGACTTCAAGCTCCGGCCTACCCAAGTATTAGCCAGGTCCTCTCACAGACGTCATCCATCACAGGTACAGGGAGCCGCTTTTAGGCAGTTTTCTGCTCGCCTGTGAACACATGCTGTTGTAGAGGTGCACCATTGTTTTCTGAGGGTCATTACTTGAGGAACTCTATACCCACCCAAAAACTGATTTCGAGCAAACTGAAAGTGCAACCCCCCGGTAAACAAAGCCGTGGCCTAGGTACAAAAAACAATCATTTTGCTAAACAAGAATG